>VTPC01008250.1:0-62448 GCA_011009095.1 Ignelater luminosus
GCGCCAATTTTGTTTCGATTCGTATTGATTTTAAAAAAAAATTATTTTCTCAAAATAATACAAAAAGGAGTTTACAATTTTTGTTGTTCAATGTTTCGTAACTTATTATAAACTGTCGCATTATTAGATTTTATCTTGCCAAGTAAATTCTTCTTACTCAACATTTTGTTATCTACATGTTATAATGCAGCTGTAGCTTTACCTTGAACTAAGCGTTTTTATTTCTTACGCAAAAGATTGCATTTAACAAAAGGTGGTTATGTATTATGATTTCTTATTTAATAATTTTATATAATTTACGTTTGAAACCGCAGTTGCTAAAACAACTTATTTGTTTTATTGTTAACCGATTGAAATAGAGTAGTATATAGATCTGTGTAGTTGTAACTGATTTCAGAACCCCTAAGAATCGCCAATGTTAAAAAGTAAACACTATAACATGTCTAAAGTTTCTCGCTGCACTGAACATTTGAGTTGGCTTGCTCGTAGTCCAAGCAAAATACCTTATGATAAGTATCTACTGTCGAGGTTGAAGCAGATCTGTCTAGGAGTACGTTATACAATTCCCACATATTTAAACATTTTGAAGTAGACTAAGAGCTTTTAATTATTAATCTGAAGCACCTAGTGTTTTCAATAATATTATCTAACCCACTAACACTAATTTGGCAATAGCGGATTGTTTATGCCGTAACTTATGTTAGATGAATGTAAACTTTTTCAGTTACAGATGTTATTTCCAAAAAAAATGTAGCGAGATTGCACAAAAAAGAGAAAGAAAAACTGGAAAGTAATACTTAAAGCCAGTAAAAACTCTTTTTCTTAGACTCAGAAATCCTTTCTTAAACCAAACTTTACTGCACGATATTCTTCTGTTTGCGTCACATAATCTATAAGCAAACTAATTATTAAATTGAATGAAGCTTATAGTGTACCCATCTAATCAGCACAAGCAAATTAAAAGCTCATTTCTTGTTTCTAATGTTGTAAACTTTCACTTTACCAGCAGTAGCATATTTGATGATGCAAGGTCAGAAATGAATCGATTTAATAAAATTTAGAAAAATAACTACACCGCATAAACACAGATATTGGACTGTTCAACGTCTTAATATAATTCTAATTTTCCTGTAAGCCCCAGAAAAAGGACTGTGGGAGAAGCAGAAATGTGACCGAAAACTGTATGCTGAAAATCATGTGGATAACTCGTTATATCAATACATTCTGTAGAACGACTATCTAGTAGTTTTCCCTTGTACCTATTCTTTGCATAAAACACAAGGAGCAATTTTCAAAAGGCTAGGATTGAGGTGCGCAGAAAATTACTTGCATTAAGACTAGGACGGGTAGTGATGGAAAAATCCAGTGGAAAAACGATAGAAAATATCAAAACTAATTAAATTAGTCATATCAACACATATCTACAAAGATTTGACGAAAAAGAAGAAACAAAATAGGTAAGTAAACGGGAAGAGAGACTGTAAAAAGGGATATTTCTCATCACCCATAAATTGTACATTGAGGGAGTTGGAAATCTTGAAGAAGGTTACTTCACGCTTCGCCAATTCACCAATTTCCGTTAAAACTGAAAAAAGGAAGAAAACCTTATAACTCAGGAGAAAGTGCTTGAAAACTGGCTACTTGATGTGAATTTTTAATGTTTGGTATTAAATTACTAAGAGGTCTAAGCATGTGAATTAGATTTATACATTCCGGCTGCAGTATATAACGATATCACATATAAAACTGAACATCTTCTGTACTATTTTCTTCTAATTGGCTTTTTTTTAAAAAAACATACAAAATCACAGAGCAATTCGCCAACGTAAGTGTTACCAGTCAAAATAGCAAATAATCTTTAAAGCAAATATAAAGTGAAAATAAACCTTGTATATTGAGCAAATAACTGTCGTTCCAAAACATGTTTTCAAGAAAACGCGGACTTGTGAATGTCATTTGTTGGAAAAAACTCTTAATCAGTTTTGTGTTAAAATTTTATAAAAAGAAAATAGCAGGTGTTGAATATCAACAAGAACTATATTTGTTTGGATTTGAAAATTTTTGTATACTTATGTACTTAACGTGATGTTGTTAACAAAACAGATAATATTTTAAGCAAATGCTTAAAAGGTGAAGGTAAGTTTTTATAGAATAACAATTGCCATTAACCTTACAAATAGAAAATCAAAATATTTTTATATATCGTATTTTGCATTTATTGCCTTGGTTGCCTTGCCAGCAAACAAGTAAAAAGTCTTAAATCAACCTATAAACAAACAAGTTTATTCTAAAATCTAAATAGAACTCAAAACTTTCATGCTAAGCTAGAATTCTCAGTAAATAAGTATTTCAAAAATTAAATATTGAACATTCAATACATGGTAGTCATTGTTCAGAGACATCATTTGTAGATCAATGAACACAAAATCAGTTTAGTATAGCACAAATTATCAGTGAGTCATTATCAGACCGAAAAACTTTATAAACACCGGTGGCGTCCTTGATTGGCCATCTAATAATAAGACAGTACGCCTGAACGAAATGCTACAGCGCAGAGCCGTGCGGTAGATTTTCTCAGTATAACGCAAGTTTTCGAAATGCCACCCCTTAAATGTTTTTTCTTTAACCGTTATCCGGGCAACGTATTTTAGTTACGTTACCAAGCAAGGTGGGTCCAGTGGACCTGCCTTTGCATTATAAAGTTTGTGTGGTACTTTTTGTTGGTATTGCGTACACGGGTAATTAAATAAGATAAAAACAATTATTATTTAAGATGCTTAGAAGTAAATGTCTTCCCTGGTTCGATAGAGTTCTGCAAAATCGTATAACCTAATTTACCTAGAAAGGCACCAGAAACTCAAAAACCATATCTTTGTATTAGGTATTCTTCATTTCTGTATAACTTTTCTAGAAAGTCATATATTTTATAGCTTGTACGTGATTTTTGCTAAATTCATGTCTTCTTTTATTCGACATAATATTCTAAATCTTTTAAAACCCAAGAATATAACGTAATTTACCTAAAAGGGCAGCAGAGGCACAATAAAAAGTACCAATTAGCCTTGCATTTTTATTTGATACTACCAGACATACAAAAGACCTTTTCAAAATTATTCTAAAGCTCTCAACATTTGCAATTTTTATAAGGGGTCAGTTTACTTTCGTATTTCAGTACATTGTTTGTTTCAGATGAAATGCGGAAAGCCCTTTATAATGCAGGATCAGAAAGAATTTCATTTAATATCTGCTGTCTGCCACTGCTATTGCTACCCGGCTCTTGAGGAAGTTCTGATGGTATTATTTTTGGCTTTCTTCAACAATTTTTTTTGGAAGTGATTGGGGTGGCACTGAGTTTTGTTTGCCAAATGCAAAGTAGTTGCTGTTGATGTGGATGTGGACAGCTCATCTAAACAGGACTTTTGTACTTTCTTCCTTGTTTCTCTTTCTTTAAGCGTTTCTTTTTATACCGACTTTCAGACAATTTTTCCCTTTTCTGTTCCATACTGTTATAAAGATATTAGATAAAAATTTACAGTCCTTCGCAAAGATGCAACCGGTGGGTGGAGGGTGGGTTAATAATTAGTAAATATGAATATGCTTATCATGCTATTAAAAAAGAGTAGATAAAATAACAATAGAAACGAGTTACAAAGTTAGTAAGTATAACAGAACATAATAAATAGATAATGAATATCTGTTAAACTGACAGCTAGCAAACGTTTTGACATATATCGCCAACGACGCCGCTCGCTAACGGTACACCTGCACCAGAAACCGAAATAAAAGGATATCAAAAGCGCTTAGGCAGAAGTATGCAATAAATCATAAATCGTATACATCAATATCAGAATAACATAGATAGACCAATATGGAAAAGCGTTGAGTAAAGATTTTTAATTATTAAATGGTTCAAATTGTATTTAAATTTCTCTGCTTATGCCGCCCTCTTACGGTGTCGCCTGATGCGCTGCCTCTGCAGCATAGCACGGCACGGCCCTGCTTAAGCGGGGAATTACTCCAGTGGTAATTGTATAGTAGGCCAGTTGATCGAATGTATAATGCAGCTTTGGCTCGGTACCTAGGGATTATAGGGATCCGCGATCTGGTCATCATATATGAAAAACTAGTTGTATTACTTAAAGATGGTCACGATCATTCCTGACAAAACCATTTTTATCGCTTGCTATCAAGCAAAATTCTATTGTGCAGATAAATAGAAAGTTAAGATCTTTAGTGAAACACACAAAGATATAACTTAAAAACTAACTGAACATTGCTATTTTTGCATAAATCGGAATTTTTAGACTTTACTGCCATTCTATTTGCAAATATGCAGTCTTTGGAAACTAAGACACTTTGGTAAATCCAAGGCTTTGCCTTTGTTGGTTGGTATTGAAACTGAAATTTTTAAAATGTCACCAAATGGTACGAATCAGTGCCATGGAATAGTATTATAGCAATTAAATAAATTAAAAGTTTTATAAGAATTGTTGAGTATCTTATGAAACTCATTAGAAACTTAAAAGCAGCAATCAACAACCTACTATCTAATAACAGTACGGTGTTCAATACCTGGTTTACTCTATAATGGTTATAAATTTATAATATTCTATTGCTGCATCATCGGAACCTATGATACTTTGGAGTCATTTTGGCATGGACTATACTGCTCGTGGTGCATATTCCACCGATATTTACTGCTAGGCATTTGAGATAATTTATGTTAATTCTTCCCGTTTTGGCGAAATTCTATTAATATTTTCCATTGACCAAGGCAATGTTACCACTTCGTTAGTTTACAAAAAGTTATTATATCAAAATGCAGATTTATTATCAAAAATTGGAAAAATTCTTCTAAAATATCTCTACAAACTAAAGCTGTTAATCAAGTATATTCCAGTTGGCAGCAAAAGGGAAGAGATATTCGTTTGTCTACCTATCGTGAGAAGCGAGATAGACTGTATAGGGTATACAAAGTGATCGTAAATGAGTGAGGATGGTTTGAATTTGGCGCCACATAATATAATCTATCTTTTTTGAGGTTATATAGTATTGTTTGTTATTATACCTTGTAAACAACACAGATTTGACAGATTGCAAAAAGTAAACAAGTAGTACCAATATGAAAACAATTTGAATGTGGCGCCAAATTCAAACTATCCTCACTCATTTACAATCACTCTGTATTCAAAATGGGCATAATCTGTACTCTACCTAAATCTATATTAAAATTCGAATCAAAAGGTTAAATACATTTTTTGTCATAAATCCATAGTTTTTAAAATATAGCCAATTAAGAGTTTTTAGAGCTGACAACGTTGCATGATATATTTTTATTTCTAGTAACAAACATGCTGTTTTTCATAAATTATTTTATAGTAAAAATAAAATTCTGCAATGTATTCTTTCAGAGTCTATAGCAGGGGTGGGCAAACGGTCGATCGCAAACAGTTCGCAGACATTTTAAATAATTTACTAGGTTAATTTCAAGTCTTTTAATTTAAAATGTGTACTAAAAATTTAGCGGACGATGAAACATGAATTTAAAATTAAACACGTATCTATTCTGCAACTGACATGACTAATTCGTAAGTTAGGTGGCTCAGCCGAGGAAGCTTTTTGGAAATATTTTTCAATCTTTTGCCTGAAAGTATTGCATTTTTGGACACATTGGGAGAAAAACATGAACAATTGGAAGATCCAGTATGGGTAAAAAAATTAGCATTTCTTACGGATTTTACGCTGAACGGGAAAATTTTAATCAAGAATTTGAGAGACAATTTGCAAATCTCAATAATCTTCAACCGATTTTTGAATTTATTTCATTTCCTTGGGAGAATTCGATAACGAGGATATTTTATCAAATCTAGCTCATACTTTTCAATTGAATTCATCGAATCTAGAGTTAGAAATTTTAACAATACAACTCGCTTAGTTTACAATTACAAGGAAAAGGAAAAAATATTATTGAGTTGTTTAGTTCGGTAAATGCTTTTAAAGCAAAATTAAAACTTTTTGCTTCACAATTAAAAAGGCAAAATTTTAAATATTTTCCATATTTAGAAAAACATACTAAACTTACTGGTGAATGTAATATTGAAATGTTTTGTTCTGAACGGGAAAATTTTAATCAAGAATTTGAGATACGATTTGCAAATCGCAATAATCTTCAAACTGATTTTTGAATTTATTTCATTTCCTTTTGGAAAATTCGATAACGAGGATATTTTATCAAATCTAGCTCATACTTCTCAATTGAATTCATCGGATCTAGAGTTAGAAATTTTAACAATACAATCAGATATAATTCTGAAAGCACGTGCAAATAAAAATTATGTTTGGAATTTGTTACCAGAAGAAAAATATCAATTTTTGAGATCGGTGGCAATGAGGATATTTGCATTTTTTGGTTCCACTTATCTATGTGAAGCAGCGTTTTCTCATATAAAAAACATCTTTACAAGACTTGATGAAATGGAATGTCACGCATCTACATCAAAAAATTAATCCAAAATATTTATCAATAAAGTACATTGCACAAAATAGTAAATACAATGTATTTAATATATTATTATCAATAAAGACCTTAATTAAATTTTTATTTGTTTTTAATTTAACCCATTTTTCGAAGTCGATCGCGCATAAATAAGAAAAATTAATGTCGATCATACCAGTATTAAGTTTGCCCACCCCTGGTCTATACCCAAGATTCAACTACTTGCTATAAAAAGCTGATAACGGGCAAAATGTTAATAAAGTAAACAAAAATATGGCTGAATACTCTTTTTATTACTTAAACTACAAATAATTGTAACTATTTTGTCTTAATTATTAAACACATACAAAATTTTAATAGGAATTAGAAATTTTAATAAATTGGTAATTAAGAAGTTTTTCTCGAAATGGTATCAGAATTTCTGTCTTTTGTGATGTAGTATAACGTGGTGTATATACTCCGTGCCATTTTAAATACTCCCTGTATATGTAATAACTGTGCAGTTAATACAAATTTTTATTGAATTCAATTAAGACTTTTGCAAATCATCTTTTACGTAAATTAGCATATTGTTTTATAGTGTTACTTCTCTTTTACAACAAGCATAAACAGCATCACAGAAAATCCAAAATTTCTTTTTACAATTTACGTATCAAAAATACATTAAAGCAATTGTTATTTTCATCAAGCATGTAACAAAAATAATCTTTTGCTCAGACCCTGTTTTGAAATATTTAATTTTAATTTTTTCTTCTGATTAATTAACACTTTAATTTTTAACAAATACTCACCTTTACAAAAACTTGTCAAATATGGATTACTTATTTTCACATACGAGAAGGAACATGGCAAAAGTGTCTTAAATTTTGTCTGATTAGATTAACAGCTAATTAAATTTATGGGTTAGATCCTCACAAATTCCTTCTTATACGTAAAATTATAATTATTAGTTCTGTCTTAATTCGTTTAAACCGTAAACTAATTCATCACTATTTAATTATGTGCTAATAGCCTTTTTCCCAGTTGTAAGCACGGTGTAACAAGGTTAAACATCTAATCGTTATAGATGGGTAGTAATTTTAGTATTAAATGCAAATTATCTATTACAATTAAGTATGTTATAATTTATACATTGCCCTATCATTCTACATAATTTATATTGTAATGCAATGATTGTTTCTAATGTGGTAACTTATGTGATAGACGTTAATAATGATTTAGTGTCACGATCATCATTAAACATCGGTAATGCAGCAAGTACAGATGAATACATCAAAAATGGTTTCGTAAAAAACATAATACAAAGCCAAGTCTTCATTCATTAGGCAATTACTAGTCAGCTTTAATATATTTTATTATCTTTACGCAGAAACTTAAAAAATGTAACGTACATACCTAATGGTAATCACGATTTGCATAAAATATATCGTTTGGTATTTTTTAATTATGATCATTAACAGAAGAAGTAGTGAACGTCATATTAGAACTACAGCTGTAAAAATGATATTTTATACATAATAAATCTATTAATCAATATTACTTCCTGTACATTTTTCTACATTAGAAAAAACTGTTTATAAATACCTAATGTTGTTTATAGTAGATAATTACTGATTAATTGTTATGTAGACTTTAAAAGATGTAACTACAAGATAGAAATAACTGAGAAATGAATAAAACAAGCATGTATATACAGGGTGTCTTGTGGTCATATTATGGCTATAGTTTAAACAGGTCAGGTCATTTAAAATCAAAAATGCCTAATGAACAAATGTTCAAAAATCAATCGTTACAAAGTTATGATCATTTTAAGCTATTTGGAAGTATCAGCAAAAATTGGAAGACGAAGTACAGTTCCTTGTCCATTGTAATCACCTGGTGTCAGCTCCCTTGACTACTATCTTTGGAGGTATATGAAGAGTATAGTGTATGCAGGACAGACACTCAGTAAGAATGACCTCGTTCTAAGAATTACGAATCCATACTCATGTAGACCGCTGTATTCTTTGCAGAGCTACTTTCTCAATTTATTGTATGAAGAGCTAAAGTGTGCATAAAAGTCAGAAAATAGACAGTTTTTGTAATTGCGTTTAATCTTTTAATTAATAAAATGTAATGTATAATGTTTTTTTTTCAAATTAGATAACCTAACAATAGTTTAAAATGGCTGTAACTTAGTAACGATTGGTTTTCGGATACATGTTCATTACTCATTAGTCATTAAACATCATTTTTGACTTAATGACCAATACATGTTTAAACTATGGCCATCTGATCCAGGAACACCCCATGGATTGGATAAGAAATAAGAAATACTTCCTTAAGGAAACGTAATAATATGTCCTTAAGAAAGTACCTTTTATTTCTTATGCAATTAAATCACCTTAAGCAATGGATCTGCACCATATACCCTATAGATTATTTAGTAAATAAATCGATTACCTAAAAAGGTGGGTTTTCCCAACTTTAGCTAAATTCCTATTTAAAATAACTGCTAGTTAACAATAGAAAGAGCGTTTTTGCATAACTTCTTAACTAAAACATTCCAGTTAACTAAAAGTTAGTGTAACTAATACCTGGTTAGTAGTTAACTTATAATTTCTAAGTTTTGCGTTTGCATACAGTGTAATTAATGCACAATTTGTTCCTATCAAATGGGTTTATGTAATCATTTTAATTTGAATTTACCAAATACAAATTGAAAGAGAGGATGGAAATTTGGCGATGGGGACTATTCATAATGCCTAGCAACTTATTAGAAGTTGTCTCAGATTTCTATATCACGGTTTAGAAAGGTCTTTAATTCTAGAAATATTGGCATCATGTTTTTTTTTATGCAAAAAGAGCTTGAAACCTCAATTTCTAGAAGCCTCACGTTGCAAATGTCTGCAAAATTGATTTTTCCCTGCAAGACATCACTGTAAATTTGCTTTTCTGTAATATTTGGAATTTGTTGAGAAATAACGAGACTGTTGTTGCCAAAGAACATATGCTACTGTTATCTTTTCAATATGTGGACTCACGTTTTACTTATGTAGTCCAACACGATCAACTAGCTAGGAATGTGTAAGACAATTGCAAAAATTGAGGTACCTACGTCTTGCAGGAGAAGGACTATTATGTCAGAATCTGAGACACGAAGACTTTAAGTACTATGTTATTGAGCACATAAATACTACCTGTAACCAAATTATTAGTTGTACCTTATTTCTTCGCATGTTAAAATCCGAAGTTATTGTGCTGAAATGCTTATAAATCACAAAACCGCCAGAACGACAGATATCACGGATAACATGTAGCACACTAAACTTAAACCAAACAACACTCAATTTAGATCTTGAATTTACAGGAAATGCACCAAATGTATTACCAACATCATGTCGGTCTAAGGAAATATTGCAGTTAACTGTTGATCACCTAACTACGAATTAAATTTTTGTGGAAATACACCTTGCAACTTTACTATCAGTTAAGTATTAGTTTAATTTAATTTTAAGCTACGTAAGTTTAGTATAGGATGTCTAGTATCACGCAAAATGACAAACGGGTACTACATCAAAATGAAAAATCATCTTCAATTAAATATTGATTTTGATGATAATTTATTAATAATTCTTATGAACGACGCTTACGTTATTCGAAGGTCATACGGTACCGATCTTTAAATAGCCTAACCTTTGTTAAGGAAACTCATCTAATAATAAAATAATAACCCTTCAAGATTTGCACTACTAATGCTATATAATTAAATATACAGGGTGTCCCTAAATTGCATTAAAAGCTTTAGGTAGCCGCCTTCCTTAATCAATTGTGATGACAAAACAACGCGAACTCTTTAACGCAGTTAGTTTCTTCACACGAGCTAAAAAAAAAGAAACATAAGCTTAGCAACGCTGCTTAGTGCCTGAAAGCGACTTAACCTTTACAGCTAAAGGTGGCGATGAATCAAACATTTGATGGCAATAAAAAAATTAAATCAGGCTAGCTATTGAAATAATTTAAACTTATGTAAAAAATTACATTTATGAAAAAAAAACTATATTTTTAAAAATTAATTGTTTATTTGTAATTGAAATCCGAATATCAGTGATACTTGTACGTTTTGTAACAATAAAATGTATTTTAATTTAAATAGTGGCACGTGCTTTAAACTAAATGTTCAAACTGTCTTCCAGCAGCTTCACGACATTTTATTGTGCGTGTAATCACAGCTTGTTGAACACCCTGAAGCATTTGTTCATCAACAGTTGTTGCTGCTTCTTGTATACGATTTACTAATTTTTCTTCAGTATCAATAGGAGTTAGATTATTACTTGGATGGCGTCTATTAAGAAAACGTTCTGCATAAAGTCTGGCAGCTTCTTTGAAATTTCCATTACAATGCGCAAGAACCAGAATCATGTTGGTATACTCATTTATTGCATACTCCATGACAAAACTAAAAAAAAACTAAACTGTAAAACTGAAATACAAAAACTAGGATTAATACTTACCTAACAAAAACGGGAATTACAAGTCAGTAAACCGGAACAGAACGCAATAAAAATTTTAACAAAAACAAAAACTCAACAAACGGAACAATAACACAAACAACGGAAACGGAATAGGAAATAAATACTGAAAGAATAACTCAACACAAACAGTAAATGTGCAAAAAAAACGCAAATTACAAAATGTACGTGTAACGCCAGCTAACCACAAATGTCAAAATACGAAAGATGAATGATGATGTAAACAATTGATTAGATGCATCCCAGTAAACAGTGTTTGCATGATTGCCACATCTAGTTTTACTAAATCTCTTATTTCTAACACCCTCTTTACAAAGACAACGGTAATAGTTAATGCATTCATAGTGGTAATTTTTTCTTCTAATAAGTTCACCTATTGAATGGATAAATGTTCCATTAGATTTAATTGCCCGATGTCTTGTAATTTAATGTTAAAGGTGGTAACTTCTTCATCGTCGTACAAGAAAACTAAGCGACTAGGGAAAATTCTGGTTGCAGATTTGAGTTCAGGCCTCCTAAAGGAAGACGTCTACTTGAAGCTTTTAACGCATATTAGGGACACCCTGTATATTTTTATTTCTCAGTGTATAAAATTAAAAGTCTGAAATTTATCTTGATATTGTAAAATGGATGTGTCTCGCTTATTGGGTCTTGTTCTTTTTTAAATGATAATAGAAATTTTAAAAAGACTGTAGTTCAAGTAAAACTGAAAATTACATTTTTGAAATTCAGAAACTATTGAGTGGTCTAGAGGATAGTGTACTTCCTGCATTTACTTAGTTTTTTATATATGCTGAGACTACAATTATAAGAAATATATTAAGAATCTACAAACAGCATTTCTACACAGATACTAGGCAGTTAGGACTGAAGCAGATTCATCAGCTTCAAGTCGTACATCTAGGTGATAGTTTCGTCCTTGATCTGGACCCATCAGTAAAAAACCGTCCCGTCCTGGGGTACTTTTACTGAATTTCACAAAATAATAAAGGCGTTGCTTGTACTATACGTTCTACATTACATTGAAACTGGATCTTAACTTTTGTAATCGAAAGTCTACAAGTTATCATTTCTTAGTAAAATCGAATCTATCAAAGCAATACTTTTCCATGTCAGCTCAAGTAGAATTTGCTGTTTCTAATGCTTTGCCAGTTCCTCGCGCTAGTTCTGAACAGACATTGGACGGCGGATATACGAAACACGTAAACAGTATTAGTTTATTACAAACATATTTTTCTATTTGCAAGAATGGATTTTTATTATAAACGCATTATGTACAGGATGTGGACACAACTCTAAAGGTTCATTAAACAGATGATTTGGAGTAAAACACCATAACAAACCTACATATATCCGATTTTCAGGGGTTTCTGAGATTATGAGGAAAAACTGAGTGCAGATTACATCTAGTTGCCATGCAAAATAACAACGAACAAATTCTGTCAAACAATTCGTGAATAGTAAGTTGCTTTAGTTATGTTCACGATTTTTGTCAGATAGGGTTGTTGTTATTATTATTATCTATAGTAGTTAATAATAATGGAGTATACTAATTGCGAATATACTGATATGCATTTTATTTATAGAACGTGCCATGGAAATGCAGCTGAAGAATACCGTCAGCGATATCCATATCGTAGATATCTGGATCATCGAATTTTTATAATAGTTTACAAAAACGTAAGTGAATTCGAAAAATTCACCGATCGTCATCATGTTGGTTGAAACAGAAATATCGATCTTGAATATGATACCATTAATGCAATAACTGCTGGTTTATCTCAAAGTTCAGTGTGGTGTAAAATTCATGACGAAGGGTATTATCCTTATCATTTACAAAACGTAAAAATCCTACGTGAAGAAAGCAATATCGCTCGACAAGATTTTGCCGTGGGTTGTTAAATACCATTGGCGACACTCCAGATTTCTTACATTCTATGGACTGACAAAGCCCAGTTCACTAGAAATAGAGTGAACAGCTACCATAATTTGCATATATGAGCATTAGAGAATCCACATGAAGTTTGGAAAATCAGATTTCAACATCGATTTAGCAAAAATGTACGAGCTAATATCATTGATGGTCACCTAATTAAACTCTAAATCGTGCAACATCGTTTTAATGCTTAAAACTACCTAGAGTTTCTGAAAGAAACTCTCCCTATTCTTATGGAAGATGTATTTCTGGCTCTACGAAGGAATATATGGTTTCAGCAAGATGGGACTCTATTCATATTGCCCGAGCAATTGTGTAATGCACAGAATTCACTTGTTTGCCAATGCTTACATACAACATAACGGCAACCACTTTAAACAATTATTGTGATTTTTATTTGCTTTCTATTGTTTTCTGTTAACTAGTTATTTTTCTAGATTTAGTATACTAAATAGTTTTTCCTCATTATCTCAGCAAACCTTTAAACTAAGATATGGATACATTATAAATTTTTACTCCAAATCACCTGATGTCTAACGAGCCCCTAGAGTTATTCCTTCACCTTTAGCATAACTGTACTTCTTATGTTGTTTTTTATGACTAGAGGAGTAGACACCAGTATTTGCATTATAAATTAGCACACATGTGCAAATCGGTAACAACGGAGCGAAGGTACAAAAGTAAGTGGTGCGAGTTATTTATAAATATGACAATGTAAATTGAAGCTTTATTGAACTAGTAGGAAGTATTTTAAGGAAAATACTAAATAATAATAAATAAGTGAATTTGTTATACCGTTGATACGTCTTTATTGCAAATGTTTGTAATTATAAACTTTTGACATTGACAGCGAGTTGTAAAGAGGTGGTCGTGCAAAAAAACTTTAACTAAATTTAATTTTCATTTAACAGGATTTATACCATTGAGCGTCTGCAGTTTTCCTACCTTTCAATTGTTTTAATTGAATTGAATTTATTATCCATAGGCATTATAGTAATAATAATGAAAAATAATAAAGCTAACAAGATTAATATTTTTTCTTTTTTCATCTAATTGTAATACAAAAAATAAAAATCAACGTAAACACAATAATACATATTTAATACAAATCAAATGCCTTCTTATGTACTAGTACATACATCAGAACCTACTTGGGGAGTCCAATCTGATGCCTAGGTTTGATAGAACTCGTTTTAATTGTAAAATGCCTTGTTCAACAACTACGTTTTCAGATTACGTTTGAATAATTAGATACTATTCAATGTGTTTATGTCAGTAAGTTTAGGTGTTGAAAAAAAATTATTCTAGTATACAATGGACCATTCTAGCTAAAGGTGTTTCTATATTTCAGTAATGCAATTTCATCTTTCAAAACATATTGAGTTAGTTTAAAGATATTATATAAGTTAGTCATGGTTAAGAATTATATTTTGATATATTAGCTTAGGATGCTCTCAAAGTACGCACGATACACCGTTTTTGAAGTTTGAGGATCTATTTTATCTTGTATACATTTAGCTAGTGTACTTGATCTTTTCTAAAAATTGAAAGCTTCTAATGTAAATTTTGTTTCATATTATAATTTTGATATTGGTGTAAGATTATTGCCTTTTAAATGCTATTGTTTATCATCACTTTAGGTGTTTGAACCTTTATATGTTATTTTGATTTATTATGGTTTAAGGTCATTGGACTTTGGATTTTATTGCAATTTGAACTTGGTTTGTTTTGATATTGACTTAAAGATGATCAAGCTTTGAACTTGAACCTAAATTTCTTTTATCTCTATCCAACATAATACTTAATCATAATCATGAAAATCGTATTTCTAGTAAATAATATCAACATATATTTCTAAATTTTTACAAGAGTTCAGATTCGGGTTCTTTTTGAAGCATTTACATTTGAACATTGTTTGTATACTTTGAAATACATTTTTATTAATATCTTGTTACTATTTCTATTGTGGTTAAGCACATATTGGTTTGTTTGGGTTATAAGTTTTCGTATAAAAGAATAAACCTTTGTTTATCTGACATTTGTGTTTATGTGTTTTTGTTTATTACTCTCTTACTCCTTGCTCCTACCCAAGGCCGCCGATTAAAATCTTAATGTCAACCGTATGTTCACATGCATCAATTTATTAATTCGCGAATTTTGTGTCTGTTCGCACATAATTGTATATTGATTTATGATAATTTACTATATTTTACAACTTGACTATTTCTTTGGCTTGATGGCATAAATCGAAAGCGCTCTGCAAAAAATTCATTTTGCATGCTCGTATAAATTGTTTAATTCATTAAAATCTTATTATTTGCATAATTAAATCATTCAAGTATGTGTTTGATAAATTGAAAAAACCCCAATTCATAGCGTTTCTCAGATTGTGCAGATGACCACGCTATCTTCATTTGAATTCCTATACTCTATTAAATAGTAACATTTTTGTTTACTTTGTTTATTTTTATCTGTTTTCTAATGCGAAATTTTAATTAATACTCTACGTGTTAGTGGTAAGTATTTAATTTATGCTGACGCTAATACGAACGTCATATATTTTAAGTATCAAATCTTAATATGAATTTAATAATCCTTGCAACCGATCTTAATACATTAACGTTAGTAATGTGAAAAAGAAACATTCAAAAAAAGTATCATTCTATTTTTGTTCCGTATAGTAATAAAAATCGTTCCATATGATATCAAGAGTTTTCATTTTCTACAAGTCAATTTTTATTTTATAAATGAGCACTAGAATATATTTAAGTTCTAAGCAAATTTCGAGCATACTAAAGAGGAGAGAACTAAGCACATCTCTCACAGATAAACATAATGATATCTTCTATATTTTTGCTTGTTTTCTCTTACGTACAGCAGATAAAACAGTTATGTTTCTGAAAAAAAAAGAAGTGGAGTATTTTCTCTCTCATTTTGTGGTCGAAAGTTCACAATTGCATCTTGCCGAAAAATAAAGTCCTGGAGCGACAGGCCTTTCCTTTCTAATGTACAATTTTTGTTTTGCTTGCTTGGATAGGACTTGGATACTATGGGTACCAAAGGTAAGTTATAACTAATTGTAAACGTTAATTTCTAATTTAGACTAACTTTTATATTGATTTCGATAAACTTTTTAAGAATAACAAAAAAATAGTTTGCGAAACTCAGAAAGAAATCTTTTTCCCTGTGTGCTTCTTTCTTTGTAACACAAATAACTGTTATTAATTAATTTATAAAGTTATAATAAACAAATGCCCACTAGTATAAAGCGGAATCTCTATGATTTTATAAAGTCATTTTTAAAAACAATACAACTGATAAGGGCAATAGTATTTAATTAATTAGAATTGAGCAATAAAGATCAATATTCTTATCATTTATAAATTGTTTCTAACATACACTTTACCCCATTTTTAATCGACTTTGACAAAAAAGGAGGTTATCAAGAAAATAATGGAGGATGGGATGGTAACTCCTGACCTGGGGCGCATGTGACGTCACGGATAGACCTATCCGAGATCTACACGAATCTACACCTTGATTCTCTTTTATTATTTTCACGAAACGAAATTGTAAGAAAAACAATTAGATAAAATAGCAACAGTAAATAGTTATTTAAATACCTGCACAAAAGTTGTTATCTTAAAATGCTCTTCGCAATCAATTAAAAACAAATAATTAAATCAAAAGATAAAACTGGAAACTGTTTATAAGACTGTCTACTATGTACACACAATTAATACCTATTTACCAATTAATAATTATTTTAAAATGGTACTTAGATGATAATAAAATTAATCTTCTTGCAATTCATTTTTTTTAATAATGCTATTAACTGCCTGCCGGTAAAGTTAAAGTATTTTTTGTTTAATAAACAGACATTAATAAATTCATAAGCCTTTTAAGCCTTTTGTTAATATTTAACAAACCAATAAACAACATTCTTCATTAGTTTGTTATACAATGTATATTATTTAATTTTCTAATTTTCTTTCGAAAATTATCGGTTTTCTTTTCGAAGCTTTACTCTTTACAGTGCATTTCTTTGAGATTTCTATAGTTAATTCCAATTAACCACAAACCAATTAATCCATTTCAATTTAAAGGTTTTTAGAACTAGTTAAGTCCTCTTTTAGTTTTTACTGCAAAGAGGCTGTTATTGGAACCATAAACAGCGCAGCTTGTGCTCGGCATTTTATCATTCAGCTAAAGTAAATATGTACAAAAATAGCTTTATCTTATTGTTACATATTAGTGGATTTTTCTTTTGTATATTTTTTATATTGGTTGTCTTGAAAATTAATTTATAAATATTAAAAATCTTTTTCCATAAATCTTAGTTTATTGACGTTGTAACGCCATCTAAAATACATAACATATTGTATAAACATAGTGTTACGTCTTATTTTATATTTTTACCTAATAAAGGGCGGCTACTGGCCACCCCCTGCTGTTTTACGGTATATAACTCTGGCCCTCTTGAAGAGCCAACGAGTTGTTGTGTGACTGTCCTTTAACGTGTCGTTTGTAAATTTGTAAATAAATTAGTTAAGAAACTAACCTCGATTTTTCATTAATTTTAACACGAATCAACACTAAACATATGGTCCTTCGTTAGTCGGATATCAAATCCAAGTAGTTAATTAGTATTCGATTGTGAAAAATCGGGAATTTTATAAGCTCAATTATCGCCGGAAGTAATTGTTCTTCAAGTGGTGTTAAGAAGAAATTGTTCTTCGATTGAGACGCAAACCTGGGAACATCGTCGTCAGAAGTAATTGTTCTTCGATTGACGCTTAGAAGTAATTGTTCTTCACCCACGGCAATCAAACATTCCACAGTTGGAAGAAATTATCAGCCACAAAATTACAAGTAAGTCGGTGGTTCTCGTACTCCTATTCCTAATTCTTATCCAGTCTCATTCATTTAAAATTATAAATTTATAAATTATGGCAGAAATTGAGGAATTAAAAACTAGTAGGAAAGTTATTAAATCCCAATTGACTAGACAGGCTACTTTTGTTAATAAATTTACGCTAGATGATGATGTTGATGAATTAAAAGTTAGAGTACCTGCTATCCATATGCTTTATAAAGATTTTAATGAACTTCAGGGACAGATAGAAAAAGTAAAATTTGATAAACAGGAAGAAAAGTTTCGGGATGATTTTGAAAATAAATATTTTAGTATATTAGCAAAGATAGAAAAATATCTAAATAACGTCCAACCACCTAGCCAGCCTAAACCATCGGCGGCCTCTATTCAAAACGACAATCTTAAATTAAATCTATCAATTTTAAATTTGCCAAAATTCACCGGCCTGTATTCAGAATATTTCACATTATTTGATAGCTTTAATAAAATTATACACGAAAACGATAGCTTAGCGGATAAGATAAGTTTAATTATCTAAAATCTTGTATAATTGGCGAAGCTAGCAAAGCGTTAGAGTCACTTACAATTTCTAGTGAGAATTATAAGGTAGCAATTGACCTTTTACAGAAGAGATTTAAGAATACTAGGCTTATAATGCAAGATCATGTAAATAACATCTTAAATACCCCTCAATTAATTAGAAATTCTCATAATGCTGTAAGAAAATTAATTGACAATATAACGGTAAATTTGGCAGCATTAAAGACGTTAAAAGTAGATACGACATCCTGGGATGCAATACTTATACCTCTTATTACATCTAAGTTTGATTATAATACACAAAAGGAATGGGAGATAACTCTTTCTACGAAAATTCCTAAATTAGTAGAAATCACAGAGTTTTTAGAAAAAAGATTTCGTGTACTAGAATCGCTTAATTCATTTAATAAATCGAGTGTAAACAACTCACAAATATTCAAACTGAAAACTCAAGGTTGTAGCAAACAGAAAACAAATACATATGTCACGATTAATGAACCCCTCTGTCCTTTGTGCAAAGGAAATGATCACAGAGTAGTGTATAAATGTTCTGAATTTTTAAAATTAAGCATTTCAAATCGTATTAAGAAATGCAAACAATTAAATTTGTAACGGTTTTTTTGTGGTTATTAGCCCGCCACATGATTAATTGTACGGTATATCATCTTTCTTCCGTGTGAGACACCCGGTATTTACTAAAGGTCCTTTGACAATTGATATACGCTTCCAAATTCTGGGGGAATTCAACACGCAGGCAGGACAGAAAAATTCGACACGTGGAGTATGTGGTGATCTTCACCTAAGAATTGCGAGGAAGGTTTTCTCGTTGTTGTTTGAAAACCCTTTTTTAAAAAAAAGGGGTAAGTTAATTATCTTTTCTTTCATCTCTTACGGGTTCGTTACTAACGATGGTCTCTTTTGTCTCCAGTTTTGTTTTTATTTGGTTGTGAAAAATACGAGTAATTTCCCAAAAATAAAAGTTGCACCCGAGTTGCCCTGCCTGCTTTTCAAGAAGTAGGGTTAAATTTAATTGGATCTGGCTGTAGCAGTGAATGCTGGGAACAATTCAGTTTCACCGTCATCCATACGCAGAATATTATGGGAATCTATTCTGGCAGTGGACTGTCAACTCAATTCGAGAATCTCTCCGGCTCCTCGTTAGCGAATAATTTAATTCAGTTAAATTTGGTTATTTTTTAATCCATTACAAAATTTATCTTTGCTTAGTAAAAAAAAAATTAGAACCTCACCAGATTTATTAAGGATATTTTATTTAAAAAAAACAAAACCTCCCTTTAATTCAGTTTTCTTGTTGACCTTTATTTTTTTTTGTTCCTATCATTTAAAGTTTTGATAAATGCACAATTCGGATGTAATTGATGATTATTTATTTTGTGTTTCCAGTTTTTATAATTCTTTCTTTCAGCAAGCAATTTCGATCGAAAGCTGCTGCTAATATCAGGTGTTTTATTGTAAGTATAATCTTAGCCGCCCGCACCCAAAGCCTACCCCCTGAGTTTAGCTGGCCTAGGACCTTGAGATCCTAGTTGTTAGTCATATTATTACTGTAACGCAGGTTTACGTTACAAATTTATGTCTTAAATGCTTAAATAAAAATAGTCATAAATTAGAAAAGTGTAAGTTTCATGCATGTCTGAGGTGTAAGCAACCTCATAATGTTTTGTTGCATAAACAAGACGATGAAAATGTGTTGGAACATATTGATGTGTCAGAGCCATCAATAACTCCCGTACCTTCGAGGAGTCAATGCAATTTTAATAATCTTAATCAAATGCAGGTATTGTTGTCTACTGCGGTAGTCGCAATGTTAGATCATTCTGGCAATAAGCAACAATTACGTTGTTTATTAGATAGTGCCTCGCAAAGTTGTTTTATAACGGCAGCGGCTTGCAAACGTTTAAAATTACCATGTGAGAAAACCAACATTATGGTTTCTACTCTTAATGGGGGTTTTAATAATGTCACAAAAGCCATACAGATTAAAGTGTTTTCTAACAATACATCGTTTTCGACAGAAATTACGTGTCTAATTGTTGACAAAATTTCTAATTCGTTACCAAAATTTCCGAAGGATGCGTTAAGTTTACGTATTCCAAACAACATTCATTTAGCAGATGTCAATTTTTATGATCCCGGAGAAATTGATGTATTGTTAGGAGCACAAATTTTTTGGGACTTAATATGTCCGGGTAAAATACAACTAGGAAAGGGTCAACCCATTATACAAAATTCACAATTGGGTTGGATTCTAGGGGGTCCATTCAGTACGTATTCAAATAAAATATCTTCAACAGGACTTCAAACTTCTTGCAATAATTTATTGTCGTTTCCAGTACTAGAAACCCAAATACAGAAATTTTGGGAAATAGAACAGGGCGATAATAAAATTGTGTCATCCTTGGAAGAACTCTTTTATGAGAATCATTTTAAAGAAAATGTCAAGAGGGATCATGAAGGACGCTTTTGTGTTAAATTGCCGTTCAAATATGAACCACCCGAGCTAAGATCGCCATACGATACTGCTCTTAGACGTTTTATGGCCTTAGAAGCCAAATTTGACAAAAGACCCCTTTTTAAGAATGAGTTCTCTAAAATCATTGAAGAATATATTCGTTCTGAACATTTAAAATTAGTTCCAGATAACAAAATTAAAAGCGAAAGTTGTTTTTACCTACCGCATCATGCCGTAGTAAAAGAATGACGCATCAGTCAAAAATAATAATGGAATTAGTTTAAATCAAACCCTTTATTCAGGTCCGGTTTTGCAACAAGATTTATTCCTAATATTGTGTAGATTTCGTTTGCATCAATATGTGATATCGGCAGATATTACAAAAATGTATAGGCAAATATGGCTGGATTCGTCACAATGCGATTATCAAAGAATCTTACGGAGAAAAAATAAAAATAATTCAATCAACGTTTATCATTTAACAACTGTTACTTTTGGTATCTCGTCTTCTCCGTATCTAGCGATGAGATGTCTTAAAGAATTAGCCGTGGAAAACAAAAATAAATATCCACAAGCCAGTTCTGTTATTTTACAGGATCTTTTCGTCGATGATTTATTGTCGGGTGGGAACACAATTCACGGGACTAAGGATCTTCGTGATCATTTGATAGAAATCTTTGCTCAAGGTAAATTTAACCTATGCAAGTGGTCGTCGAATTGTGCTGAGTTATTAGCAGGGCTAACCGACGTAATTTCCGATAAATCATTAATCAATTTAGATCCAACTATGGACAATAAAACTTTAGGGCTTATGTGGAATGGAGCGCAAGATGTACTAAAATATAAATTAAAGGAATTTCAATTTGATGCTATTACCAAATGTTACGTCTTGTCTGTAATCTCTCAGATATATGACCCATTAGGTTTGTTAGCACCCGTCATAACTGTAACAAAAATTCTATTGCAAAAGATTTGGTCTCTCAAATTAGATCGGGATGAACCTATTTTAAATAATTTAGGGCGCAAATTTAAGCAATTTATACAGGAAATTAAAATTCTGAATGACCTTAAGATTCCTAGGAAGATAATTCCCATTTATCCTTTTAAATCAGTGGAACTTCACACCTTTTGTGACACTTCGGAACAAGCCTACGGCACTTGCATTTATATAAGAATATTAGATTTTAGTAATAATTATTATGTAAATTTATTGTGTGCTAAATCTAAGGTAGCACCGCTAAAAACAATAACCATTCCTCGTTTAGAATTGTGTGCAGCATTATTAGCAGCACAGTTAGCAAATCAAATCACAAAGAATCTAAATTTAAAATTTGATAAAAGATGTTTTTGGACCGATTCTACAATTGTGTTATCATGGTTAGCAAACCCAGCCAACGCATGGAAAATCTTCGTTGCGAATAGAGTTAACGAGATTCAACTACTAACTCAATCGGAAGAATGGTATCATATAAGTACCAGAGAAAATCCTGCCGATTTAGTGTCAAGAGGTATGTTTCCTCAAGATTTTATAAATTTGCGTTTGTGATTTGAAGGTCCCACATTACTCCACAAAGAGTTATCAAACATTTGTCCTTTCTCAAATGCAATTGATCAAGATCGGTTACCTGAGAAAAAGACTGTTAATTTAAATGCCATTAGTTCAGCAACAAGAGACTTAAACTTTTTAAACCATTTTTCTTCTTTTTTAAAATTGCAAAGAGTAATGTGCTACGTGTTAAGGTTTATTAACAAATGTAGAGGTAATTTAGAGAAAACATCTAGCTTGAGCCTATCCACAGGTGAACTAAGATTAGCCAAGGTGAAATTATTACAGTTAATTCAAGAACAATATTATTTAAATGATATTAGTGCTTTAAAAAAAGGGAATGCCATTTCTAAAGGTAGCAGATTACTTTGTTTAAATCCGTTTTTAGGTGAGGATGATTTACTTAGGGTTGGAGGTAGATTAAGTAACGCCAATATAGACTTAAATCGAAAATTTGCTATAATCTTACCTCCGAAAGATCACGTAACGGAGCTAATTATCAAACAAGAATATGTATTGCTACTCCATTCGGGAGTTCAAGGCACTTTATATTCTCCAAGAAACACTTATTGGATTCCAGGAGGTCGATCAGTAGTTAGGAAAATCTTGCATCGTTGCGTAAGGTGTTTTTGTTGCAAACCAATTAATTTTCAACCCATTATGGGAAACTTACCCAATGTACGAACTGAGCCACTTAGACCGTTTTTAAATTGCGGTGTAGATTATGCTGGCCCAATTATATTGAAACAAGGTGGACCTCGCTCTAAGCAAACCACCAAGGCGTATATTTGTCTATTTATATGTTTTTCAACAAAGGCAATCCATTTGGAACTGGTAGGGAATTTGACAACTCATTCGTTCCTGAACGCATTAAAACGCTTTATATCGCGTAGAGGATATGTCAAAAATATTTACTCAGACAACGCCACTACCTTTAAGGGAGCAAAAAATGAACTCAAGGAACTACAAAAATTTCAGGCTAGCTCAGAATTCCAAAACGATGTAATTGATTCATTAACATCAACATCTAGCACACGGTGGCACTTCATCCCTCCTCGTTCCCCAAACTTTGACGGAATTTGGGAGAGGGGTGTACGTTCCACAAAATATCACCTTAAAAGAATAGTAGGCGAATCTGTATTAACCTACGAAGAATTTTATACTTTTTTGGTTTGCATTGAAGCATGTCTGAATTCTCGTCCCATTTCACCTTTGAGTAATGATCCCACTGACATCGTCAGTAGAGCCAGACCTAACTTCTATAAAATTGAACCGTCTTTCACGTTATCAGTTAATCGTACAGATGCGACAACACTTTTGGAAGCGCTGGTCTACGGAATATCTAAATAGCCTTCAACAGCGTCCAAAATGGAGTCAACAACCATCGTCTTCACAGCTGAAACCAGGCGATATGGTGATACTGAAGGAAGATAACACACCGCGGCTACAATGGATCACTGGCAGGGTTGTGGAAGTGTATCCGGGCAAAGACAAGGTAATCCGTGTCGCCAAAGTGAATACAGTGCGTGGTGTGTTCAAAAGACCAGTAAATAGACTGTACATTTTGCCAGTGAATTAGTGTTAGAAATTAGAAACGCACCAATTTTTTTTCTCTTTCTTTAATCGAATTATAGTTTTATTGATTGTTTTTACAATATCAAACCTTTATTGCAATTTTTATTATCACTGTATCAATTATTCTAATTATTTTGTGGAGTGGACTCCTATCTTTAAGCATACCTGATGTCCTAGAATTCCTAGATTACTTTTTAAAAGACGTTGCCCTAGCCAGGCCTGAAAAATCTTACAACCCTATACAAACATTCTTGCTACAAGTTAAATAAGTTTAAATCAAAGCAATTGCAGTATTATTTCATAACTTACTATTTTCAAAGAGGACATTTCAGTTTGCTATGGTTCATTGGAATTTTAACATGGGGAAGCTTTATTAGAATCGGAAATTGCTTATGTCTACTATATTAAGCATTAAAAATAATATAAAAATTACATTTTAGAAAACAAAAATATTAAGAATAATAGCATGTGATCCACAAAATTTCACGTCAAAGTTATCAGCTTGGAAAAAACAAATTATGTCTGTATTAAAGCGATACAGATTAATTCATTGAAACTACTAATTAAATCAATAAAACTATATTAAAATGTGAAACTGTAGTATTCTGAAAATTACAACAAAATAATTTACCCGCCAAATTTGAGAGTTGACATTTAAACTGATAATCATTAGAAATTTGTTAGTTTAAGTAATAACAAAATTTAAACATCAAGATTCTAACTAAAACTTATACTTAATTTTGCCTGCTGTGCTCTCTCTCAAACTAGTGATGCGCTTTGGCATGTTTGGATACATAGATTTAGATAGCATTTATTGTCTGTACACCATATTTAAATAATTTCCAAAATTCATTAATTGTGCAATCCAATTTAGACAGACGCATTTCTATACAGCTCATAAATGTTCAATGAGGTTTACATACAAAGAGTTGCCCAGCTGATCGAAAACAGTTGAGTTGTAATCTTCTAAGAATTTTATCATTTGTCCTATGTATAAGAAGATCCAAAATCTTATTTAATATATCCTTGCCAGCGGGACATCAATTGTTTTCTTCTGCAACCATTTCTTTCAGTAATACAGATTGAAATTTTTCACAACTCATCATCACAGAGATAGCAATTAGTGGACTAGGTTCATAAAAAGAGAAAGATTCCCACAACATTTGTTTAAAAGAATGTTTGGAAGCACAAACATTAAATGTGTTTTTCAATTAATCTGTACTGTAAAATTATTCATTCAACAAAATAAAACTAAAAACCATACGTTGCCATTGTGCTGTAATATGTAAGCAAACCAGTTAGGTTTTGTACTAACATCACTAGATTCCCATTAATTGCTAGCGATCTGGCTACCCTCTCTGTCTACAGTCCTTGGTTATCAGTTTAGATTTTTGTATGTTCCAGATTATATCCAGAAATACTAGATCTATTTGAATACAGTTTTCTCCATTTTATAAAGTATGTGTCTCGTAACGTTATAGGCTAATAAATATTGTTAATTGCTTCACTCGCGTACAGATATGAGCCCTCCCAACAAACCAGAAGTCGTGCATCCAGCAGTATATATATCAGCTGCATAGCACACTGTACGGCTTATAGCGTGCTGTATACGAAATGGCGATATATGATCAATACATGGCTGTATAGAGGTCATACACTGGACAGGCAGGTAGCAGCCAAAACAGTCCAGTCAAAAAGCTGGGAAAACAAAAAAAATTCAGCACGAATTTAAAAACTCTTTTTTGCAATGAGCTTTATATGACCCCAAAGTCATTCATGACTATTGAGACCTTCTCCCCGTCCCCCCTATTGCCCCAAATCGCGAAATCAACCCTTTTAACCACCATCTTTTTGGAGATTTTTATTATTTGTAAAAATGTGTGAATTTTAGCTCAAAAATGGCTTCCAAAAGGTTTTTTCGGTCGTTGATCACAAATCCAGCATCCGTCTTCCGGAAAAGTGAACCTAGTCGTGGAAAAACGGAAAATTTGACCTAATTTCTGGAAAAATTATTTTTCGTGAAAATTTCCAAATTTTGTCTCAAAAATGGGTTCTTGGTGGTTATTTTGGTTGCTGATCACGAATCTGATATTAGTTTTCCGAAAAAACCACCCTGGCCGTGGAAGATTGGAAAATCTGGCACAATTTCTAAAAAAAGTTTGAAATTTCAGCTCGAAAATGGGTTCTAGATAGCTTTTTGAGTCGCTGATCAAAAATCCAATATTAGTTTTCTGGAAAACCCATCATGGCCGTGGCAAACTGAAAAAGTTTGCCATTTCTTTCATTTTTCTCATGTTTAACCGCTCCTAGATGGCAGTTCATCTCACTTTCAATGTAGTCGACACGTTTAAACTAGTTTTCACTGTTGCAGTTTTGAGCTAAAATTCACACATTTTCACAAATAAAAAAAATCTTTAGGAAGGGGGTGGTTGAAAAGGTTGATTTGGCGATTTAGGGTAGAAAGTGAGCGGGGGGGGGGGAGGTCTCAAAAGTCATGAATGACCTCGAAGTCATATAGAACTTATTTCAAAAATGTTTTTTCAAATTCGTGCTGGGTGTTTTTTTTATTCGGCCTTTTTTCCCAGCTTATTAGTTGGACTAACAGTACTATACGACCAATAGATATACGACTTCTTCGGACTTTTGTGCAACCACTATATGATAAATTAATTATTCAATTTATTGATATAAAAAAATATTTTATACTCAATTTTAAAATTAAGAAACGAACATTTACTTACGTATTATTTTACCTTTTTTTTTTATCACAATTGACATTTTTTTTTGTTCGAAAACTACTCTTTTTTGCTACTACGCAAATTCGAACGTGGACCACTAAAGACTATTCTTCTTTGATATGCTTGCTTCAACTTTCTGTGCTACCGGGACCTGCATAGAAAGCTCAACAATCTCGAGTCATAGGATAATTTATTACATAGTAATAATTTGCAAATAAATACGTAAATAATAGTCTTATGTATTCTTAGCAACATTTGCATTTTAAGTGTTTATACAGTAAGAATAAGATTTAAAATATGTTCAAGAAATTAAGAATGTTATTTTGTTAAAAAAGGTATCATGGTTTAAAGACAACGGCATCATCTAAATGCTCACTGTCTAAGTATATTCGAGCAATGTTTCTTACGAATACTATAGGAAGAAAATTTTTAAAATTATGTGGTAGCACTAAGAAACATTCGTTTCAACTGATATACTAATAGAAATAACCTTAATTATTTCCCTATATCAAGAACACGACGTTAAGTAAGTCTAGCAGAAAGAAACAAAAGGACTTCCAGAATTTCTTTACAACAATAAACTCGTATTTAGATTAAACTTATCTCACGTTTTAGTTACGTAATTTAGGTCATCTCATATATTTACGTAAAACCACTGACGAAAAGATATCAGTTTTAAATAATTTATATTAAGCAATCTATTTTCAGGTTGAAGTTAAACTCATGTTTCATAAACAGCTTCACTACTTCTTAATGTCTAGGTTAAAAAATTCCATATTTTATTTGAATTTGTATGTTTTCAATATTTCAATAAAATAAAACTCATATTTTCTTCAGGCTGCAATTCTCGAAAAGTGTCTTTAATGCACTTCTTGATTTTGCATTTATTTGTTTTGAATGAACACGTCTCTTTACAAATAAAGTTGAACTGGGAAGACTACATTCTGAATATTCAATTACAAATACATTAGAGTTAATATGGCCGAGAAGTCCTATAGCGCGCTTTGCATCTTCTTAATAGGGCCATTGAACGACCACTTTTCTTCTCATATGGCTACTATATAACCATTGTTTGTACAGCTAAAAAGTACGGATATGAAGTATAGTATAGTATAAGAAGGTGTACTGCTTTTTATACAGGGTGTCTCTAAAATATTTGGTCATAGCTTAATCACAGATTCCTGGATTCAAGATAAAGCGATTCAACCCAACTTAACTATATCCAAAGATTTTATAAAAAAAGTGCTGAAGATATCAATTTTCATAACAAAATTCATTACAAGGAATTCGCACGCTATCAGGCAACGTCACTTTCAACATGAATTCCGAGTTATTGTATGGGCAGGAATAATCTAAAATTGCATTATAGGTCTAGTCATTATGCCCACTCCCTTAAATGGAGTGGCATATTTTAATCTTTTACAAAATACCCTACCAGACCTAATGAACGACTTGCCATTGGATTTTCGAGCTAATATGTGGTTTTTACATGATGGAGTATCCCCTCATTTTACATTGAATATTCGAACTTATCTTTATGCACAATTTCCCAATAAATGGATTGGCAGAAGAGCTGATCCACCTGTACAATGACCGCCTCGCTTACCGGTCATAAATATTTGCGACACATTTTTGTGGGGCGTACTGGAAACCAATATTTATTCTAGTCCCATAACTACTGAGAATGAGCTATGGGCCAGAATACGAGATGCTGTGCAAACAGTAAGGAACAATGTGGAAGTGTTGCAAAGAGTTCAGTTTAACTTTTTGCGTAGACTCGACCTCTGTATTCAAGAAAATGGGGGTCCTTTCGAACATTTGTTATAATTTAAGTGTATTGTTAATTCTTTCTAATCATCCGTTTGTATTTCCCTAATTGTTTTTCATCAAGTATAAGTAGATTAAAAGTGTGTTGTCAAAAAAGCCGCAAGTATGCATTTAGATTTTACTTTTTTGTAGATAAACCGTACCACATATCAAAAATGGTCAAGATATAAAAATGTTACTAAAGTGTGTACCTTTGCAGAAAAAAATGTGGAAGCTCTCAGCCCCCACATTCAAAATTACTATCGGATTTAAGACGGAACATATCTTTTTTCGCACCCTTTCAGTGTATCAATGAAGCCTAAAATTATGTCGAATTATGTCTTATACCCACAAGGAACATCATTCCAAAAATTATTAAAATCGGTTAGCGCGTTCTACCATTATAAGTAAAAAGACATTTGTTTTCAAAGTACTTTGACGTTCAATACCGGCTTAACGAAGCAACTTTGGATATAGGTAAGTTGGGTTAAATCGCCTATGGCCAAACATTTTGGAGACTACCTGTATGGTCACAAAGCCGTAAGTGTTTTAGCTGCATAATGTACAGATTTAAAAGCTTTTGGCTTGGAGAATGCTGATATAGGACCGATATACAGCTAACGCGTAATCTTATACAGCTTCTGGTTTGTTGGGCTGCAAGAATGGACGGCCACTGACGCTCGTTACTTTTTTACTGGTGGGGCCAGTCCAAAACGAGCTAAACATCTTGCCACTAGAAATTAAAAAATAAAATAAAACCCACTTAATAATTATTAATAATAATTAGTTAATTAAATTAGAAGTCTTGCATTTAAGAGTTAGAAAAAAAAATCTTTACTTATTATACCTATGTATGGTACTTATAATTTTATGTTGGCGCGGTATCAAATATTAGGCGAACAGTTGTTAGTTTCGTAAGGTTGCATTATGTCGACTTTAGAAAAGTTAATAGTTATTTTAATCAGCATTTCAGTTTAGCTAGTTATAAGACCTTTTCATATTAAAAAAAATAAAGATTAACGTAATTAGTTTATACCGCAATAAAGCATTTGCACGGAATGTCGGTATAATTTTCATAAAGACTTAACAGCAATTAGTAGAATAAAATAAATGTCACTTTCAGAAACTTTACAAAGATGACATTAAAAAGGAAATGAGCACAACGTTTGTGTAAAGACACGTGAAAACGTGTGTGGAAATTTGCAGAGGTGTACTTTACATGTAGTGCATCTGCAACAAACACAGCAAAAAATTACTCAACTAGAAAGTAATTTTTATGAAAGGAGTTCCAAGCTTAGGAACAATAAAGTATGAACTCATTATAAGCTTTGTTTTTGTTCTAAATTAGATAGGGTATGAATTCGATATCTACTTGTTTCCAAAATCAAAACACTGAAAATAAGACTTTTGTGTAACAAAGATTACAGAAAGGAAGATACGGATATGTATAAAAGGCTATGAATTGAAGAAAACATAACTGACTAATAAATATCAAAAGACTTAATAATAACTAACAAAAAATGGGCATGTTTTGCTACATTTACAAAAGCTTTCCGTATCTGTAATTTCATAATTATTATAATGGAAATAAACAACGATGGCAGTTTGCCTGAATGAGCGAAAGTCGTATTTGGAAAATTTTGAAGAGAATACAGATTTTTCTGTGAGAACACAGTTTGACAAATTAGATAATTTTATTATTATTTGTTGGCAAAGCAAAATATTTAAAGAAAATACACAAATACAGAGCAGAAAGTATACAAATACGTTATTTAAATATAATTCGAATTATAATCTCAACATACTGTAGATTATCACAAAGATATGAATGCAGATATATGTTTGAAAACTAACGTGCCCTTCTATGAACCTCACATTTGTACAGGTCAGAAGGATCTCCATTGAGATAGCTTTTAAAGTACATCTTTGTTGAGAATTTTATGACCGACACATTTTAGGCGGTTTCTACCAACTAAGTTCAAATTTTTAAAAAGGTTCAACTGCATAGAAATAATTGTTGCAATAATTGTTTTCCTGCGGTGGAACCTCAGTTATCTGTACTTACATAATATATCGTATTAGTTGGTACAACCGGCTTCTAGTATATTTCACAAGTCATGTATTTTCTGTCAAAGATTCTTGTACCTGGGCGTGGTTTTAAAGAAAACCCAAAAAAAACTAGAATCTTAGTTTGAATGGGACAACTAATTTCTCCAAAACTTAGAAAGTACCGAATTACATCGCGTCATATTTTACAGTCAATGATAATAATAACTGGCAAATAATAGTAAATATTGATTCTTAAAATAAACAATACTAATTGAAAGATAAATTTGTAGGCAAGGTCATTATGATAACAATCGTACTTAATGGTATTTTTAACCAAAATACTCATAGTTGTAGAATGCACATGTTGCAGTGGGATATCATAATACCAAGTACAAGAGGAGTATCTAAATATTACGTTCATTGTTGTTATGCTATTTCTGTTGACCACGCAAGAGTATTAAGTTAATTTTTAATGCTTAATCTTTAAAAAAACAAACTGATTATCATATCTGCCTGTGACATGTGTCTTATAAAAAAGAGGAAAAGTTCAAATATCAAAAATTAACCAAAGAAAATTATTGCTTGTTATTAGGTCAAGGTTGGAAAAGGTCAAGTGTCGATAGAGTGTCAATTTTAAAAAGCGTAATTTAAAATCGCCCAGTTCCAAAAACAACTAGGTTAACACATAATAGATTGGTAAAGAATAATATATCCGAACTTTTAGAGTTTTAGAATTTCATAATTACCTAGTTACGTAAAGTAACTTGTTTGCTTATCTGTTCCGTCTTATTTTGCTAGGGTTGGACAAATGTTTGCCCGTTTTTATAATATTCTGAAACTAACCCATTAAAATTATTATAAAGTAAATATGTATTAAAAAAGAATAACAGACAAAATAGCTGTTTGAAAAAAGACTAAGATGTAAAAGACGTAACAATGATATCGCATCAGGAAGAAATATTTCTTGCATGTCTAAATGCATTCATTAATATTTTATCTAGAAATCGCAAGTTACAACATAAAAAAACAAAAACTGAAATTTTCAGTTAGCAGTAGTTTAATGACGTCCATATATCAATTTTAATTTTGCATATACTTCTGTCACTGTAATAATTCGAGTTTAGCTACAGGTGCGATGAATACTTTAGTGGGATTTCTGCAGAGAGGAGGAGGCAACTAGAAACTCAGAAGAAAAAGAGCAGTATACATGGGCACATTGGCAGCCTCAAATCTGCGGGCTTAGTATAGGACTTACCGTTGCGAGTAACTTTCATAAAGGGTAATGAGTTTGATAACTTCATAACCTTTTCATGGTGCTTTTCTGTTTTCTGTGTAATTAGAACTTTAGTTTAACAAAAACTACGTTTAATCGACTTTGAAAGGAATAAAAGAAGACTATGTACTTACTTTAATTTGAAGATAATCCAATTCAATCTAATTTATTTAATAATAAGCTATGGACAAAGAAGTTGCATTATAAAAACTGTTTATAGATTGTTACTAATAAGGAAGTTGATAAAACAAAGCTGAAGGTAGAAATATCTGTAAATTGAAAAGTAACGACCCCTGCCACGTAAATGTTCCCTGGGTAGGGATAGAATCTATTTCTAATGCAGTTAGATAGTTATAAGTGCCTAGCAAGTAGTGTTGATATAAATATACGTTTACGTGTTAGTGAATTAGTAAATCCTCGTTTAAACATTTTATTAAATCATTAGTGTGTATTCTGCGATAACTATCTTCCTTCTTCAGCACGACTAGACTTAAATGCAACGAAGGTTGAGAAACAACTAACAGCTATAATTTAAAATTGGGGCTCACACCACTTACAGTTGATGTTTTATGTTGATTTCATTAAATTGAATGAATTCATCAAAACAGTTTATCTTGACAGTGATGATGTGAGGATGACGTAGTTAAAAAATGAAGAAACGAACCTTTTTGTGAACGGAATGAAAAAGATAGTTTTGCAATGTAAGAAACGCATACACTTAACAAGAAACTGTATTGAGAAATCAATACAAAATCCTTCTAGTACTTTCTATAATTTTGTCTTTGTTTACTACTGTTTTAATTATGTCCCATTTTATAAATAAGAAAATACTGTAGATAAATTGTTATTAAGACTATTCACATTTTATAATTAGTTAATTTTTGCGAAAGCTATTACCAGGTATTTCAATTTATGTGGTGGGCAAGTAGTGGATTTTTTCAAACTATTTCAAAATTGTTTCGCATTTCATTTTTAATGTCAATCTGATCTAAATGTAATTCGAGATTTAAGCAAATGTATAGCAAACACAGGCTTTAAAAGTGAAAGTAGTTATTTTTGCAATAGGTCTGCATTTGATCTACGTTAGTATATCAACAACTAAACAGCACAAAAATGCGCAACCAGTTCACTTTAAATAGTTTCAAGTTAAACGCCTTTCAGTAAAAAACAATGCAATGAATATAACACTACTATATATATATGCACGAGAAAGAAATTTAACAGAATTCCATGTTTCTGAGAGAAATACAAGCAAAGATTAAAGTTATTGCATATTTATTTAAAGAGGAAAGGCAGATTCGGCTTTTAACTTCCTGTTTCTGTTACTGCTTTCTTTCTTTTCCATTCTATGGTTTGCAAGTGATTATGATATATTTGTTTCAGGAAATTTATGTTTGTATTCGTAGTAGGTATATATTTACTACATGCATACAAAAGAAACAACCCCACTTAAGTAGTAGTAAAATGGGAATATCAGAGAGAGAGAGTGAGATAGCTATATAGATAGATGAGATCTAGATAATAATAATTTGTTGATTGTTTTTAATTTTTCTCGAAATTTAAAAACGTGAAATGATTTTCATTATTTGGCTGTCACTTATACGTCTTCCTCGATTAGAAATCTTCAAGTTCTTAAGGCTATTTTTCGTCCGAATCTTAATGAGATACTCTAATATAGCCGAGTAGTATTTATACAAAGAATTCCTGAGTTAACCTTATCGTTTTAATGCAGAACATGGTTTCATTTATAATTATTTGCTTTTTTCTCAATATCTCAGAAACAACATGCAAGGTTAAAATGGAATCGTTTGCATGGTTGTTACGTACTTTAAGACGCTTTTTATTTTAGAAATGTTTGCACTGAAGATCACAATTGGAAGCGGATATTTAGGAAAAGCAAATAAACTTTTAAAATTTCTGGATGCCAGAATGTAATTTCTAGTGTCTTGGTTTTTCATGCCCTGAAAGTTATCCAAAATAGTGAGATAAAATTTTATGTACTGTTGTTCTTCAACCAATCGTCTAATGTTTAGATTTGTTATTCACTGAGACATTAACAGAGATGAATCTAGATGTTATGGTCGCTTAAATCTTGCTAAATCTTGACGCAGATTCTTTTGGTTCTTGGCAGCAAGAAGTTCGTTTGAATTAGCACGTCCTTGCGTGTTATGCTGTTTTTACTATTCTCGCATTCGTAAGACTTATAGAGTGAGTTAAATATAGTATACTACGAAATGTTTCTAGAACCGTCAACGTATATTTACAGTAGATTCGTGGACAAGTCAGTAACAATCAAGTTTACCTATGTTACTTCTTTTAGGAAACCAATTGCCAATTACAAGATGTCACAGTTTAATTTAAGATTTCTTTAAGACATTTCTAAAAAAAACAGCAAGATACAGAGATGGACTTTTCCCATGTTTGATGGCACAAGAAAGTTTATAGTTCTACAAAGTACAATTACACAAAAAAAGTGATTCTTAGAAAATGCTTTTCTCAGTAAAATTGGTTTTTTAAAATCTTTCATTCTTAAAGGTTCAATTTAAAATTTCCAATCAGCAACAGTAAGATCATGTTCTGTAGAAATATCATTATAAAGTTTTTATCATTTTAGAAATTTCTCTTATAATAAGATCAAGTTTGCCGATTCTTTCAAGATACCCTACATAGATTAAATTAGTATGATAAATTAGGATGTTGAATTCCTAAGGTAACAAATAAATTGTGTTCCAAATATTAAGCAACACGGTTGAAACGTTTTGAGACATATCAAAATATAATTTTTTGAAGTCTGCTTTAGTGGAATATTTCGTATTTTGGATTTCTCCAATCACCTCTATACTACTTTTGTAGTAGTACCCACCGATCTGTTCAGCCTTCTGGAACAGTAAAAAAGATCTTTGCGAATTCTGTTACCCTTCCGTGTAATCATACCTGGATATTTATTTGTCCAGTTTTAGAGTACTTCCGAGTCTCGATTTGATTCTGATAAAAAATTTGGTACGAGCTACCTTGCGTGAGTTTTGTCTCTTTGAGGTAATTAATTAACGATTAAGTTTCAAATTTCTTTTTCTGCTACATCCACGTAGTGTGAAAAGGCTTTGCATCTCTTTAGAATTGAGAAAGATTGATTTCTAAATGAACTATTTCCAAATAGTCTTTAGACATTGGCCATCACGCAGGAATTTAGTCACGATGGTTTCAGAAAGAAAATATCTCATCAGAACCCTTGATTAAAAAGGAAATTTAATTGGAAAACAAATTCAGTTCAAATTTCAAGATAATAATGATAACCAATTTGGATCTTCTTAACTCCTTTAAAAAAGAGTGACACCAAACTTGAACTAAAAATGTGATTAATTTTGTTTCTGTTGTGGGTTTTATTTATAAACCACAAGTTTCTATGGGACTGAAATCGGGGGTTAATTTGTAAATTTATTGGTGTCCATCAAGGATTCAGGTCAAGATATGGTATTGACAAGGAAATTTTTTCCAAACAAGTCTTTGAACTTTGAACTGCCGGGTTTTCGGATCACCGAGACATGGTCTCATATATCCTTCGTCTTGTAGGTGGTGGACTGTGTTGAAATTTGAAAGCTGCGCGAGGCAGTGGGCCCTATGGTACACTTTGTGTTTCTTGGGCCCCTATTATGGCCATGACGTTTTGAATGAAGGTACCGGCGGCGGCCAGCATATCCGCGAGGTCGGAGGCCTCGCAGAGTTTTCTTCCCAGTGTCCTGGCTGCTTCGGCGAGCTTGATGAAGTCCAGGCGCATCAGGAGGTTGAGCCAGCTTGTAATGCCGGCGGGCGTTGCTGATGCGGCTGGTGCGGCGTCTTCGCGGGCTGCAGGGGTTGCGCGCCCTGGCTGCGGCGGAGATGATCACGTTGGTGTGCGATCCTGGTTTGAGGCTGCGATGGTTGGTGCCTCAACTGGCCGCGAGCTAGCTACTCGGGGATGCCTAGGGCACCCCTTATAGTTCGCTGGATGCGGCTCTCCGCAGTTGACGCAGGTGGCTGGCGTTTCTCGTGTTTTGGTGCAGGTGGCCGTGTGACCCGCCCCTGCGCATTTGACGCACCGAGGCTGGGACTTGCAGCAGCGCTGCGAGTGCCCGAACCTCTGGCATCGGTGGCACTGGCCTGCGGCGGTTTTGTTCCTCGGCGACTCCACCGTTATCCTGAGGCCCAGCAGGTCCTTGAGTTGGAACACATCCTTGGCTCCCGGGGTACTTTTGTCCAAAAGGCTCTGGGCCGCACGCATTCTGTACACAGACGTGACAGGGAGGCCTCTACAAGAGAGGGCCTTCTGCACTTCGTCTGTGCTGAGAGGCTCCGGGATCCCGCGGAGCACGACTTTAAGTGGCTTTTCTTCTGTTGTCTGGTACGCATGGTATGATGCCTGTAGCTGGTCCAGGACCTCCTTCATCCCCCTGTAGTCGCGCTCTGTCTACGGCGCCACCATTATGCCGTCTCGAAGGTTTTTGGCCCTCTTGACAACCAGGTTGCGCCGTGCGAATTCCTTCGAAATACCCACCCAGTTGTCCTTCGAATGAAGGACGATGGGAGGTACCCGTTGGAGACGCGCGACAGGGCCTCCTTGTAGTGCGGCGTCGCTTTCCGAGCCTAGCGCGGAGAAGCGATTAGCCGTCGAGGCCGGAAGCGGTTCTACTTGAGGGGAGGCACGGCGTCTTCTCTTTGTTCTTCCGTCGACGGTTTGGAAGCCGTCGTCGGTGTCGGAGTCGATGTCCCTGATGCTGTGCTCCGAGGCAGCCGAGGCGCACGACATCGCGCTGCTCGGTCGCTGGAGCACTTCTGCATAGGACGGCGCAGGCGAAGCGGGTGGTGTTGGGTCGCGGTCGGTTGACGCACGGTGTGAGTGCCCGGGGGCAGCCACGTCGGCGCCAGTCGAGGCAACGTCTCTGGTGGAGGGTGCAGCAACTGCACCTGCTGGGGAGGGGACGCTGGCGTTGGCAACGACCGCGCGCTCCCCAGCAGCCTTCTTTCTTGCTCGCTTCTTCTTCTGTCTTCTGTTGAGCTACTTTGGAGTTTCGGCTGTATCTTGCGGTGCCGGAGAGTGATGTTGGTCTTCCGGTGCAACCCTGGCTGTAGTCGTGGCTGCGTTGACATTGGACGAACTCGCGCCACGTTCCACATTCTCTTCGGCGGCCCCTTCTTCCTCTGTCACCAACAAGCTATAGCCCGGGAACCTCGCCAGATAACGTTCGGCGGCCTCGCGGCCGATGTGGTCAAACAGGTCGCTAACAATGTCATAGTTTGGCCTAGCCATCGTGGAGTGATACTGACGTTTCTTCTTTTGTCTTTTGCGCGTACCGGAGAGAGATCGCCGTAGCACTTGCAGCTCTAGCGTGAAAGCTCAGTGCACGAACCGCAGAGAGAACTCTGGATTCGTGCAGTTGAAATCTGTTGGGAGAAGAGCTAGTGGCACGTCTGTTCGCTAGCTCTGATCGATGCAGACGCCCAAACAAGTCTTTTCCATTAGACACCATTTTATTCTGTAGTACTTCAAGCTACTTTGTGGCATTCATCATCTTTCCAGGTACGATATGTAGTCAACGTCCAATTAAATACCAAAACAGCACAGAGGTTGGATGTTATATTGTAGGAAGTATTAATGAATATTCTTTTTCAGGAAATCCTGTAATATACAGTCAACTCATAAAGTAATGTCACAAAATATTTTATACTTTAGTATTTAATTTCTCATTTAATGGAAAATTTTGCATTTTATAAATAGTAATCGATTAATCAAGATCAGTCTATCAAGTTAGTACCTACGTATGAAAAAGTTGTCATGAATTCACACATTAAATACCATAATGTAAATCATTTTGCGACATTATTTTATGAGTTGATTGTACGTATTTCTGGCATAATTATTGATATTGAAGGTTGATTTGTCATTGACCACCTTCTGTCTTCTTTATGGTCTATTTTTTATGTTTTTTAACCCGCTACAGACAAAAGTATTTTTGCTTTGTAAGTGGTTTCTTTTATGGTCCACACCCTCTTTCTTAGTTTACAACTAAGCAGTATTTTTGCCTTACAGTGGAAGTCCTCACACTGGCATTGGTAGCTTTGTACCACAACTTAGTTAATTTAGTGGAATGAAGACTTCTATTGACCAGACTTGTTCTTCTTAGAACAGCATCATCTCCGTGGTTGCCCAGTACGCGTTGTATCGTCAATTCTTTCTGTTTCAGCATACATTGTGATAGCTCGAATAACTGATTACACTGATTAACCATTGGAGGCTATTTCATGAGTAGCAATACCTACTTTGCGTTTCATTTGATAGGTTATCATTTTGGAATTCTTGACAAAAATTAATAAGTTGAATGAATTCCAAAAGTCGTTCCAGGGTTTCTAAACTTACAATAGTAATTAGTTCTAAATAGACTTTGATGACGACATTACGCTTTAAGAAGATATTGAGCAAAGACATTTGTAATTATAATTACCAGATAATTAAAGATAATAATTAGGGGAAATAATACATGTGTATTACGTTTAAAAGCGTTGCAGAACTTTTTCACACTACCGTGCAACTATGGTTTCTGTCTTCTTTGTTTTGCCTAAAAGGCTGAATGACTATTATAACATTAAACAAAAAGGGGCGGTCACGTAATTAGTCCAGGGGGTTATTGCATCCGTAGATGTAATGCATAGTAACATATTTAGTTTCTTAGCACTACCGCTGTTCTGAATTGTTTTGTTTTCCGATGAATATGCACTTTTAATTGATATTATGTTTCTTTCTAATCTAACTAGCTAGAGTATTTATACTGCGACGATACACCCTAGATAAATTATAATTATTAAACAGTCTCAAGGATAAACTTTTCAGAGATATAATTTTCGACTTACATTACCATTTAAAAAGGCTCAAACATATTATCGTGCCTGTGGACTGAGAATTTTGATGATTCTGTTTACAACGCGTAGACATTTTATAAAATGACGTATTGCAAATATTGCTAATAGGTATTACACTTTTATCAACGTACAAGGCAGCGTGATTTATTGTGAGATACTTAAGTACTACTTAAGTACTAATTGAAATCCTTTTCTTAAGTAAATAAACTATGGAACTCTGCATTTTATCTGTAATAATAGAAAGGATGTGTTTGGATTTTATTTATATACTGTATAGTTTTCTAACAGATAGCTATTAGAGATTGAAGGTTCACTTTTTACGCAGAAAGTACATTATACGTTGCTTATTGTAAGACCTTCTGTAATAAGAAAAATGCCCTGTTTGATTTCTTTAATGGTTTGACTTTTACTTACAATAATAATACAAAAGTAAAGATTTACCAGTTCTGTTTATCGCTCTAGATGTTAGCTAAATAAATCTTTATTTATATCTTCTCTATTTATTCTTTATGTACTTTTAAATTCTCGCTTACTAAGTATTTGATAAATTCAAATTAATTGCCGGATTTCTTTCTTAGGAAAAATTAAAATAGAATACCAATAACTTCAATTAAAAGAATTATCAAATATTTGTGTGAATTATAACATATACATACTAATTTAAGGCCTTTTTGGTAAACATTTTATGTAAACGCTTACCTTTATTTTCTAAGAATGTGTCATAATTTACCAAAAGTTGCTAATTGCACCTGTAAATTATGATGAGTTATTTAAACAAAGATACTATTATTTATTAATTTGTTCTATGACCTAATTTATATTTTAAAAATTTCCTATTTCCTATTTATTTATTGAATTCATTGAATTTATTATGAACGTCAAGCCTTTAGCTCGTCTGCAGCGTTAGCTAAGCAAAGCAACACGTATATGTTTTACTTATAACAGCTACATAAACCAGCATTTCAAAAATAGTACATATTATTATAATAAAAGTTGTACACTAAAGAATCAAAGTTTTATCAAAAGATATGTTGTTAAACGCGTTATAAGAAAATTCATCTTATGGTGGGGCTAGTGAGGACGGACGTTTCTCCCCACCTTTAGGGCATCTTAACGTCCACCTACTCTTAAAACCCCCGTAGCTCTAAAAACCAACCTCACAATCTACTAACTATAAATGCTATTTGAATGTGTTGATTTATATGTATTTAAAATTATAAGATAATAGTTACTACTACACGTACATGCTTTTAGTGTTTATGTAGTGAAACCTTAGGTGTACTTTATTCGTATTAAACACTGAACAATGGAACTTAAATATAGCAAACATTCACGTAAGTCCTTGTACTTATATTTTATAAAAAAAGTGGAATAGCAAAAACAGAACTGCAATTAATGTTACCTTTAGAAATAATTATATGCGAAATTTAGATTTATGTAGTCTAAACACTATGTGCATATTTTATGTTAGTGTCCTCAATTATTGTAAAATAGTATTTACTTGCTAAAAAGGTAACAATCTCACGGCTTCATTCAATGTTATTATAGCATGAGGTCTATCAATTTAAGTAATAAACGAAAAGTATTCAATATAATAATTTAGATTTCTTTAATTCTAGTAGTTATTGAAAACAAACTATCATAATACTTAATTAATAAACCAAACGCATGTGTTTTCACAATTTTTTAATTAAATGACGACTGTTGCATTATCATCTTTGAGAGTATTATAATGTTCATTGTCAGGGCTACCTGACGTCAATAGTGAATTAATATAAAATCAATGTAGACCTAACATGAACAACATACAAATTGAGATTTTTACTAACTACGCTAAGTAAATGAAAGAGTCTTATCGTTTGAACTTACACATTCATTCATTCAATACCATTAATCTAATAACAGTAATCAAATCCTTAACTAACACATAAGATGACAGTTTTAACCCCCTTATAGTTTATGAAAAACGATTGCAATATCTGAAAGTTATTATTGCCCTTCTTTCGGATTTGTGCTCTGGTTTAATTTATTAAGAGTATGCTAACAGATATAGGTCAATGTAATGAACAGTAACGCCGTTGTTTTCTCTTCTTATCTGATGATCACTTATTACAAGTTATTAACTAAGAAGAGATACTTAGGTAATGCGGTTTAAAGAATGAATAAATATTTCTTATGGTGTTGGTAATTTTGACGGTCAACACTCAAGGTGCATATACTTTAGTGCTATCTTGGCCAAGGTATTTCGTAACCAGTTAACAAGCAATTCTTGTAAATCTATTTAATGTAGCAAATATTCCATTCATCTTTTCCTGTTTAAGTGACTATAGTGAAATTATTAATATTGCGGGAAAAATATTGAAACTTTAGAAACAACTAGGAACAATAAAATTATAATACTAACACTCAATTAAAATCCGGTAATAATTAAAAACAAACTGTTTATCTATTCAAATCAAAGTTTAAATAATTCACTACTATCTAATTATATTTTTTAATGATTAATTTACGCCTACATAATAAGTTGAAGAAATAGAATTTATTTGATTGAATCTCTGCTGCTCTAAATTTATTTTTAATCGATTAATTACAATTTCTTTAAATATCACTTTCTTCTAAAGGTTACATTTTGTAAATTGCAAGATAATTTGAATAATTAAACCAAAATAGATTTTAATACAGATGCTTAGGTATTTAAAAGGTCTCAAATAGTAATTTAGTAAATGCATGTAAATAATTACACAAATACACGATATGTACAACTGTACTGTACGACTTTTTTGGAATGAATTGTGTACCCTGAACTGTAAATCTGTAATTATTATTATAGCACATTCATGATAGTTAATTTCTAGTTTCCAGAACGTGTTTTGTAATTTATGATTCTTACTTTCATTATATAACAGCCTTTCTCAATTGCGTAAAAAGAAAATCAACAATTTTGGTCGTCGAAATTCACTTTATGGTGTGATCTATTTCTCCTACCAGTTTCTATACTAATAGTTAATAAATGTTAATGGTCGAGTATTAGATTTTGATTGATGAAATCTTACAAAATATTCTTTAAACATTTACGATTAGTAATGTCTCTTAATTATTATTTTAGTAAATAGAAAACTGATAGCAAATTTTTTAATTTTTCGTGATGTTTATAGCAAGTTATGATAATAGAAAGAGCAGAGCTAAAGAGATAAGATTGCATAAAATAAACACTTGTTGAAGTTACAAAAAATTTTTAAAACAGTATGACACGCAATTAAACTATTAATATTTGCTACAACAAACGTAGAAGTACGTTTGATTAAAAATCACAAAGCAAGACCTGACTTGACTTGACTCTAGCTAGACAAACGTAATTCTTCAATTAGCTTATAGTAATCTGTTAGTATTAGGGTGTTAGTCAAATACTAAAAACAGTGTGACAAGTACAGCTATATGTGACTGTAAAAACTCCTATGACGTATAGCTTCATGTATCTGGATACTTTAGGATTAAAAGGAAGAATGAAGTCTGACATAATCTTCAGAGAAATTCTAAACAGACATTGTGAATTTGGACCAAATTAAATTGTTCCAACCCAAAGTTTCCCAATTTCTTTGTGGTAGCTCATCTAGCTTATTTTATCTTTTTGCGCAGTAAAACTGATTGTTTCTTGATTAGGAATCAATGCTATACTATTCTTGCATTGCCTCAAGGCCTAATTTGTACTTACGGTAAATATAAATTAAGCAACAAAGTTCTCTTCAAACGTAACTATTAATTTGTTTCCATCCATAGAAGTCAGTTTCCCTTTTAGATTACTATTATTATGCCAATTTTCGTTTTAAATCAATTAGCCACTAATCAGACATTTATTTTAGCAAACACGAATTTTTGACAGTATTTTCCCTAGACTATGGTGTAATTGAATATTTGGACTCCCAAGGAGTATGTATTAGGGTGGGCCGAAAAAACTCAAATTTTTTTTCAAGTCAACATCGTCCGGTCGCGCATTGCCTTCAAAGTTAATGAAATTTTGAAAAAGAAACTACAAATAAAGGTAAATCATAGTTCAAGGAAAAAATTTCCAGTACAAGGTATCTATTTGGATGGGAGAAAAGGTGACACGTTAGTAGTAGATCAAGCTTATTTGAAAAGGCTCCGTAGAGTAAAAAAGGAAGAGCATTACTCGCTAATTCAGGAACCTGGTTCAGTCTACATCGGTCATGTTACTCCAACTCCTGAAAGTTCTGAAGATATTGTCACTTCTATTATTTCTTATCTGTCTGGTCGAGGTATTTCTCTTGAAAAATTAGTTGTTATAGGATGTAATGGCACTGCTGGTAATACAGATTGGAAAAACGGTCTGATTCACCTAATCGAAATACATTTGGGAAAACCGTTATGATGGGTAGTTTGCCTTCTCCATATTAATGAACTGCCATTTCGGCATCTGTTTTAATACCTAGACGGTCCGAAATCTTTGAGAGGGCCAATCGGTGAAAAGCTAAGTGGCTGCGAAAAACATCCAGTAATTCGCTTCAAGAGATCCCCACAATAGACAGCAGTAGACTTAGTAAGGATCAGCAATATCTACTCGATATTTCCATGGTAATAAAGTCAGCAAACTATAAAGAGGATTTGGTTGTACGAGATCCTGGTCCCTTGTCACACTCGAGGTGGTTGACAACAGCAACTCGAACTCTTAGATTGTACTTAAGTGAAGAATTTGTATTTATTCTGAAGTCATACATGCCAATGTGGTTTAGTATTAAAACAAGTAAATACTTTACAGACGGGCCCAAACTTGTGTACCAATCAATACAATCTTCAAGGTACCTGCCTGAAGATTTACGTAATATTGTCGACCCTGTGATCGAACGAAATGACTTTTTCGCTCATCCAGAACATTTAGTGTTAGCCATGGCACAACACATAAGAGAGCTTGGACTTCTACGGATTCTAAAGGCAAGACAGTTAGATCAAAAGAGAACAACTATCAGAACATTCATGCCGCCAAAACTCAATTTTAGGGCTGAACACTATTGGGAAATAATTAACTGGATGGACTGTGACTTATCTTCTCCCCCATTATTAAAAGATATCAGTGACGATGAGATTAAATCACATATTCAAAGTGACTCAGTCCCTAATTGGGATATAACATTCAAGACATTCCCAGTTCACACACAGGTAATTGGATGATCTGTCAAACTCGTGACAAAAGCCTCAGGAGAAGTTTGCGGAACTGAATCTAGGGATGGTTTTATCAGAACGAATTTGCTGTCAAGGTCAACCATGCCTAACTTGGCCCATAAATCAGATTTTAAAGTACCTTTATCTAAGAATGTGGAAAAACGGAGATGTTCAATTATTCAGCATGAGTTTCTTGGACTTACGACTCTTCACATCATAACTTGGTGTTTTCAACAAAAAATTCTGTTTATAAATATTACTAATGGTCTAAAATAATTTGTTTCTAAACATTTAACCTTGTATTCAATAAAGAAAACAAAAAAAACATGTAAGTTCTTAGTATTTCTTTTTCCTTGAACTATGATCTACCTTTATTTGTATTTTCTTTTTCAAAATTTCATTAACTTTGAAGGCAATGCGCGACCGGAAGATGTTGACGGATTTAGATAATATTTAAACGTTTTTTTCTGTAGTTCTAATAGATAAGAATTTGAGCTACTACATTCGAGAAGAGGCTAATTTAAAAATATTAAAAGTTATCGTAAAAATGTGAATTTTTCCAAATTTCGGCAAACTTTAGAGCACATGCGCGATCGAAAGATATAAACCAAATTCATTTTTTTACCCCTTTTTAGTCTCCCTAATTCGCTACTTTTCCGGGGTATGACGACTTGAAAAAAAAATTTTGAATTTTTTCGGTCCACCCTACTATGTATGCTATGCTAAGATAACTGGACATTAGCAAGCAACTTCGTAGTCAACTTATTCATTTACTATAGGAATTCTGCGTGGAAATTTACCTTGTTAGAAAGACCTGCTTCTTCAAAGAATGAATACAATGTTAAATATAACATTGACAATACTGTGTACATATAATAGAAATAAAGTACATAATAAAACTCCAACACAACAATGCTGAAAGTAAACAAGAAAGCTAAGATTTAATTTGCAACATGTAATTAACAGGAAAAAAGACAAGTTATATTAAACTCTTTAGTTTAAAAGCATCACCAACAAAGGAAATTATCATATTAATTTTCTATTTTATAAGTTTCGTAGAAATTGAGTTTTGAAGGACTACGCCAACCGTGTTTATTTAATATTAATAACAACGTAAACGGTGATTTTCTTTCAGTTTGTTTACATTATTAGAAGAAAGATACCAGAAAATTTTGGAAAGAGATTTTGAAGGTTGACCAAATCGAAAACATACAAGACAACCCAGAAGATTTCTTTCCGAAATAAAAATTAGAGTGTCCAAGAACACTAATTTCGATGCTAGAGCAATTTTTATACATTTTAATTTGATTCCTTTTCCTTTAGGTCTTTATTGTTAGTATGTAGAACGTTAATCTAATTGTATACTTTTATATACCAAAAATAGTCTAAAATAGATTATCTATCTATTATCTGATTTTATCTATTTCTCTTTTAAATTATAATTACATTTACAAATTCTTTTTTGCAAATTTTCTAATTTTGTGTCATACGTACTTAAGAATATTTAAAGAATTTCATAAAAATTAAGTTACAAAATCAAAGGATTTACCTCACAGGTGAAAAAAAGGAAAGAACTGAAAACAAGTCGTTACTTGCAACACAATAATGATCAGATATGCTTCTAATACAGATTTTATAATTAATACTTATCAGTTTTATCGATAAATGAGTTTTTGATTTTGTAACTTAAGCTTCATAAATTTTGTTTACATTTTTTAAATTAATTAAATAATTTATGTTTAATAATTTTAATTTATCTTGCATAAATCACAGTGCTGTGAGAAAATTCTCCATCCCTCTCATGCAATAATTTTTTTTTCAAGTAATAATAAAGATTTTTGCATATTTACCCTAATTATCTAGCAGTTATTATTACATCAACAATGTCTCTGCTTGTTATCTTTTTAAAATTCCATATAAAACGACTAAAATAGGGTTTTCCCATAACAAATTATCTATTGGGTACATAATTTATATTGTAAGTATATAAGCCCTGCAATGACTTTTAGAATACATTTGACTTTTTAACTTTTGTCAAAATTTGCAAATTAGTATGCCAGAATGAAGAAACAAAATTATCAGGTTAAGAACAATAATAAATTATTTTTCTAACCGTGAAATAGCCACGAAAGTTAAGTGTAATCACTCTTCAGTTATTGGCGATATTACAAGTATGTTCAAACGGAATAAACCGATGACAAACCACTTCGTGGACGATAAACAGAAACCTCGGTTCAAAGTCTAAGAACAAGCCTGGCTGGTAGAAACGTTAATCCTACTTAATTAAGTAAGTTCTGGTACAAAACTATCAATGTTAGTGTGTGTACTTCCACTGTAAGGAGAAGACTACTTGGTTGTAGACTAAGAGGATGCGGACTTCAGAAGAAAAGCAAAGACGTTTTAGTCTGTGGTGAGTAGTAGAACATAGAAATCGAACTATATCAGAAGAAGCTATTGAGTGATGAATCGACTTCTAATATCAACAATCATGTTGAAAATACGTATGTTGATTTTCTTTTATAGGTTTTCTATTTTTCTTTTGTTTTGTTATTTGTGTTATGTGTTACCAATATTTATATTTCTTTATTTTAACAAAGGAAGGCTTGTTTCATTTAATTAAGTCCAATATAGATACCATCTCGTGTCACAATTTTTATGTTTTTCTTAAAAATCTTCTTATGTGAGTGCATATTCAAACGGACACTTGGATTTAGAGAAAAAGACTCTAGAAGAAACAGTTGAAAATAATATGGCACTGCATTAAAAGAAAACACCTGACTATCGTTTTGTTGATACTATTAATTTGTTTAGAAAACGATCCAGCTGTCCTTGTAGATTTTTCAAAATAATTTTATTTAGTTTTTAAATCGTATAAATTGGACCAAAAATAATGAAACTACAGCGTGCGCCGTTTTTTGTAAAACAGCCTGTGCAAGAAATATGCAATGTTGCTTTAATATATGCTATACACTTACTAAAGTTTATATGCTTTAAAATAGCAAAATCAGTGGAGTGTGAAAGAACGTATTATAATGGTTTTCATGATTTAAAATATATGTCACCATATTTATACCAAAGATCTATTATATATGCCATATATGCAAAGTAAAATTACTTATTTGAACAATATACAATGAAATGAGCTCACCTACCAAACATTAACTGTACAGGCCTCATAGATAATAACATGCAAATATGCATTTGCCCATCTTTACTGATAATACTGTAGTCTTAAATAAGAGATAAACATTCCTAAGAAACAAAACTTAACCAGGCTTGAAGGTCTCGATGTGTAAACTCTTATATGCCGTATTAATAAATACGTACTGTATATGATCATGAGTGTTGCTTCTTAATTTTTATAAATACTTTATTTAATCTTTTACGTGCTGAGCTCACGTTTACCTGCATGTTAAACCAGACCAGTTTTTTTGTTGCTTTGTTATTACTAGAAAACTCATATTATAGAAATCACTGATTTGTTATATTTTATATTATTATATTGTTCGGCAATTATTTATTCAAAACTGTATTTTGTAAATACAAAATATCTCATTTGAAATTCTGTTTACTATTGCTACGTGCAGAAAGTCAAGTAAATTAAAAATTTTGTGTTTCCTCTGTTTATTCTGAGTAAATAAATAAATAGATAATAAGATTAAACTTAATAAATTTGAATGTAGTACGTAGATACACTTTGGAGAATATTGAATTTATTTTTATTTATTATACCACTCAAAGGAAATGCCAAATGAAGCAAGATTCATTTATGCTTTTACTAAACTTGTAGATTACTGTTACGAAAATATTTAGTTATTAAGAAAAGGTTTCAGAAAAAAACTTTTTTAAGTATTAGTTGCTGTAATTGTAAGCAAAGTGAAAGTGAAAGTAAATTAGACATATCTAAAAAACTATAAAATGAGAAACACGAAACAAACACTTCCAGTTGTACAGGAGCGAGTTAAGTCCTTTTTTTTCCGATTGTAAAAATAAATTATGTTTACTTTGTCAATATTGCAACAAGATTTTAAAGATATTGCGAATACGATATAATCTTAATGATTTTTCTATAAACAATTTAAATTGCTCAATCCAGATTCCGAAAGTTGTTTTCAAGACAATTATTTTGGGCTTAAATATAACGAGCACCGCCATCCCACAAGAAATCCCAAAAGCTACTGTCGATTCTCCTTAAAATTATTTAGTAGCTTGATTGAGATTACGGAAATCTGTGAAGAAATCTTTAATGCTGTAAACGAAGACATTTTTAGTTGTTAACACAATTACCTAAAATAAAAATAAAAGCTTCTCGTCTCAACTTTTATATTGAAAAAAAGTTGTTTATAACTTTATAAGATATAAGAATTTACAATTTAATAACTAGTAATAATTTTAGAATTTTTTTATGGAAAATAGAAAGAAACTACAAAATATTTGTTATAAAAAGAACCACACTATTAATTTTTAATTTTCTTTATTCATAATTTACTTTTGTAATTGAGTCGACATTTTATTATTGTTTTTTAAAATATTACAATTATACAATGACAATAATTGGGTAATAAATATATAAATAGATACTAAATTAAAAAGTGTGAATAGTATGATTCAAAATAACAAAATAAATAACATTCATGATTTATTATCCGCGGTAAAGATAGTAAACATAAATTAAAAATAATTATATTAAAACAAAGAAAAGTCTTCCAGTAATCAACTTTCCTTTTTACAAATATACTTTTCAAATTTAACCGAAAGTTTATCAAATTAAAATCGCTTAATTCAGATTGAAACAAAACTCCTTTGTTAAGATTTAAATGTTGTTACCTACTTACCTCCTTAGATTACCCTATTTGAAAACTAATTTTCAGATGAAAAGAATTTTCCAATTTCCTGTAAATTGAGTTAGTTGTTTTTTGCTTACGTTGCAGGCTTGAGAGCTAAGTGGAATTGAAAGAAACAGATTCTTCTTTTATATTGATATCTCCCGATATTCCAATTTTCTTAAACAAAAAGTATGTCGCTTGATTACCCACTGTAATTTCCTAGAAAATTACTGAGGGTGCTATTGTATTATCGCTTTTGTGAAGCGTTAATCTCGAACGTATTTATAAACTTTTAAAGATAATGAAAACGTTTCCATGAACTTTTCAGGAAAACACGAGCCTGTTAAATTTTGAAGACGTTATAGTGAGCTAGTACCTACAAAATACGTTAAAGTGCGCAAAAAAATCTTTTCTGAGTTATAACCTGCCAATTCGAATTACATTTGAAAAAAAGATTTTTACTGGAAAAATCAATTACTTACGGCAATACTCAAAAGTTTAAATTGATATTATAGATATGATGACAGCAAAACAAAGTGCGAATACTCATTAAACGGAAAATAAATAGTTACCGTCTAAGAACTAGACAATAAAAGAAACATCTTTCATGTATATTTTATTTGTATATAAAACACTTAGTTGTTGATGACGTCAGCGTTTTGTTTAAACCTATGAAACCATCTACATACATTTTGCAGCTTTATTACACTTTCTTACAATATGAGATTTCTCCCAACATTATCAAATTTAGTTGACAACTTTTCCTGGAATTAACTAAAGACTTTAGGCAAGCTTCTCGCTTTTGTTGTAAATAGAAACCACCTTGATTACAAATAAGGCTAGTTTTGCCATATGGACAATAAAATGAGAAACGTCTTTCACTTTATAAGTTCCGAAAATAATGTGAAACTGAAACATGAAAGGCTTTTAAGGATGTGGAAAACCTTTTTCTTTAGCCCTCTTTTTATAAATATAATTGAGTTTTAATTGAGATTCTATCTGATTTTGTAGGTTCTGCTGGCTGCTAGAAAAATGCTAACTAGAAAATGTACAATTTCTAGATTTTCAGTTTCTAACTAATATAATACGCAATATAGACATTTTCCAATTGTATGGATGAACGTACCTTTAATTTAATGTGGTCAATATAGATCAACGTTGTCTGAAAAGTAATTGTTACTGTAGCACTCTTCTCAACTTTAGTTACAATCACATCTAGAGAAGTCCAATCTTGATGATTTGCCTTTTGGAATAATATTAAATACGTGAAAGAGCTTGCATTTCTTTTTGTCTTAAGACAAATTCATTTTCTTCCAACAATAGTCATTCAAACTGTTTCGCATTGCTATCGGAAATTGTATCTAAATAAGATATAGCACATATTTTACGTTTGACATCTGCACACCAAAGACTATACATTTTCAAAAGGAATTTAATCACAGTCTATAATTAGCAATTTTGAGAAAAAAATATTTTACCAAGAATATTTTTCTTTTTATTGATTGAGTTATGTTATACACCAAACTGAAAACTCCAAAAGAGTATACACTAGGGTGGGCCGAAAAAACTCAAATTCTGTTTTTTAAGTCCTAATATCGCGAAAAAGTTGCGAATTGGGGAGACTAAAAAGAGGTAAAAAAAGAAATAAAATCGGTTTATATATTCCGGTCGCGCATGTGCTCTAAAGTTTGCCAAAATTTAAAAATTTCACATTTTTACCATAATTTTTAACATTTTTAAATTTACCTCTGTATGTATGAGAACAACAGAAAATAATGTTTAAATATTACTTAAATTCGTCAACATCTTCCGGTCGCGCATTGCCTTCAAGTTTAATAAAATTTTGAAAAAGAAATTACAAATAAAGGTAGATCATAGTTTAAGGAAAAAATTTCCACTACAAGGCCTCTATTTGGATGCGAGGAAGGACGACACGTTAGTAGTAGATCAAGCTCATTTGAAAAGGTTCCGTAGAAAAAAAAGAAAGAGCATTACTCGCTAATTCAAGAACCTGGTTCAGTCTACATCGGCCATGTTACTCCAATTTTTAGAAATTCTGAAGGTATTGTCACTTCTATTATTTCTGTGTGGTCGTGATATTTGTTTTGAAAAACGGGTTGTCATAGGAATGGTTGGAAAAACAGTCTAATTCGCCGAATCGAAATACATTTGGGAAAACCGTTATAATGGGCAATTTACCTTCTCCATTTAAATGCCATTCCGGCATCAGTTTCAATACCTAGACGGTAAATCAGCGGGTCCGAAATCTTTGAGAGGGCCAATAGACGGCAGTAGACCAAGTAAGGAACAGCAATATCTACTCGATATCTCTATAGCAATAAAGTCAGAAAACTGTAAAGAGGATTTGGTTGTACGAGATCCTGGTCCCTTGTCACACTCGAGGTGGTTAAAAACAACAAATCGAACTCTTAGATTGTACTAAAGTGAAGAAAGTCCCACGCCTGAACTTCAAGAAATAGTTGTTGCAACCTCTTGCAATACAGGTGGTGGGACTCCCCCACCCAACCTTATATAGAGGGTGGCTTCACCACTCTCAAGGCAGTATTCAGCTGTAATTCATAAGACATTCATTCAAACACAATCATTCATTTAATAATCACTCAGTCACTTTTGTTACTGTTAAGTTAAGTTAATTATAAGTGATAAATAAATTCAATTAGAATATTCGTGTTCGAGTATTCATTAAAACCTTTAATTCATAAATCAACATTCATACTCATCAATAGTTGTATTTATTCTGAAGTCATACATGCCAATGTGGTTTAGTATTAAAACAAGAAAATACTTTACAGACGGGCCCAAACTTGTGTACCAACCAATACAATCTTTAAGGTACCTGCCTGAAGATTTACGTAATATTGTCGACCCTGTGATCGAACGAAATGACTTTTTCGCTCATCCAAAACATTTAGTGTTAGCCATGGCACAACACATAAGAGAGCTCGGACTTCTACGAATTCTAAAGACGAGACAGTTAGATCAAAAGAGAGCAACTATCAGAACATTCATGCCCCCAAAACTCAATTTCAAGGCTGAACACTACTCGGAAATAATTAACTGGCTGGACTGTGACTTATCTTCTCCCCCATTATTAAAAGATATCAGTGACGATGAGATTAAATCACATATTCAAAGTGACTCAGTCCCTAATTGGGATATAACATTCAAGACATTCCCAGTTCACACACAGGTAATTGGATGATCTGTCAAACTCGTGACAGAAGCCTCAGGAGAAGTTTGCGTAACTGAGTCTAGGGATGGTTTTATCAGAACGAATCTGCTGTCAACGTCAACCATTCCTCATTTCGCTCATAAATCCGAATATAAAGTACCTTCAGCTAAGAATAAGTAAAAATGGAGATGTTTAATTGTTCCACATGAATTTCTTGGACTTACGACTTTTCACACAAAAGCTTAGTGTTTTCAATAAAAAAAATCTGTTTATAAATATTACTAATGGTCTAAAATAATTTGTTTTTAAACATTTAACCTAGTATTCAATGAACAAAACCAAAAAAAGACACGTAACTTGTTAGTATTTTTTTCCTTGAACTATGATCTACTTTTATTTGTAATTTTTTTTCAATGCATCATCGGAAAATGTTGACAGTTTTAAATAATATTTAAACATTTTTTTCTGTGGTTCTAATACATAAGAATTTGAGCTACTGCATTCGGGAAGAGGTTAATTTAAAAATGTTAAAAATTATCGTAAAAATGTGAATTTTTCCAAATTTCGGCAAACTTTAGAGTACATGCGCGGCCGGAAGATATAAACCGATTTTGTTTTTTTTTACTTTTTTTGAGTCTCCCCAATTCGCAACTTTTACTAGGAAAAAAAATTTTAATTTGTTCGGCTCACCCAAGTATACACTTATAAAACTCCACATTCTAAAATTCCGTGTCTGCTTCGTTTTTCACCGATTCTACTGATGTTTCTAGGTCAACTAGTAAAAAAAATAGCGATAATTGCGTCCTTTACATACTTACTACATTAAATGATTATGTCAAAAGCTTCTGATGATCCTAATGTTCATACTTCCTAGTTTAAGTAAGAAATAGAAAACTTTATAAGCAGATCCTGCAATCAAGAGCTTTATCTATCATATCTTCTTCAACTGATAACTAATCTGTCAAAATAACTTAAACAGAGTCTAAGAGCAACGCGGTTTAGTTTTTCTCCGATTAGGGCAGTAGAATCAATCTCTGGTTTGTACACTTTAGCATTTCATGATTATGTTAAATGATTATTGGATATACTAGATTCATGATAGTGACTTAACTCGAAGCAGAATTTTGTTTTATACTACAAAAGCTTCACAAATCAGTAAATTTCTTGGGATTTAGTTGGGGCGGATTTAATTAAATCTCACACCATTTACGTCATCACTCTTTGTAAATTTCGATCTTTATCTGATCTGCTCTCTTCTTCCCAATAGAAAAACGACAATGACAAATGTGGTTTTTATTTTAAAAACTTTTAACTTAACATTCTCATATTTTATTGCTGTCACTTTCTTGACAAATAAATTTTCTTGAAATATTAATTTCAACAGCTAGATAGTTCAGTAGCAATTTCATTCTTTTAAACAAGACTCAATATCATATTTCTAGTTACAAGATTTATATAAACAATACATAAATTTAACAGAGTTGTTTCTTAAAAAGTTCAGATTCTGATAATGATTGATCTGATCATTATATTAGAGAGAAATATCAAATAAATTAAAATTTTGATTTGCTTATATCCGATCAATTGCTTGTGTTTACGAGCACATAATACGCTATCATACTACTAATTGAAAGACTCCTGATTGGTTAACATGTGACTATTGTTAGCACGTCAACTAATCAGGAGTTTTTCATTGGTAGCATGGTAACGTACTATTTGCTCGTGGATACAAGCAATCGATCTGATATGAGTAAATCAGAATTTTAATCTATTAGTTTGATATTTTTTTTAATAGTGATAAAAACAATCATGATCAGAATATGAACTTTTTGAAAATAAATTCTATTAAAACTATGTATTGTTTGTATAAACCACATTTCGAATTAAGGTTTATCATTAACTGCGATGCGAAACTACTCAACAGCTTTCCAAAGTACTTTGTTTGGTCATCTCATCGCATTTAGTTTTAAAAGTTGCTGTTTTTGGTAAATCACTAGGCAGTACTAAATAGGTAATGTTTAGCTTGTAGTGTCCCAGCTAAAAATTCATTTTTATCATTTATTTCTAACTTTTATCGATCCCAAATAAGTTAAATGATCTAATTGTCAATTACATTTAATTCCAAAAAAAAAAACAATATCTAGATATCAAAGTGGAGTAAACGATATAAACCAAATCCTGGTTTGGAAGCATCTGTATAACCAAAATTAACTTGATTACTTTAAGAGAAACTATATTTTTGTAAGCATGTTGGTTTTTGCATAAAACTATGTCTTAGCAGAAATACTTAAACTTATTAACATAATAAGCACAAAAACAACAAAACTTACTTATGAACTTTAATAAACTCACAAGCGCGTATAAAAGTCTGTTTCATGTAAAAACAAACAAAGAAAACCCGAAATTCGATCTCCCTTATTTATTTAACGTCATTATATGTATGTAAGTATATCCTTACGCTTGTGTACACACGTACACAGACCAATTTGCATTAAAATTATGGTAAAATGAGATCAAATCTGTACCTTAATATTTGAACAGTTTTTCACTTATGCTGTTTTGATCTTAGACCTAATGCTACTTTTTGATATAAAATTTTGCTTTAAAACTTCTTATTTGTATCTAAATATTATGCAAATTCAGTAGTCATTACATTTACTGCTCGTGGCTAATTCTAACTTCGCATATTACAGCAACCAACCACATTTTCTGATATTTGAAGCTGTTATTCAGCAAACCTTCTCAAAATCAATTCCGTTTTCTTGCCATACGTTTTGTTTTGTTTTGCAGAAAATTGTAAATAAAGCATAAAATTCTAAAGGTAACCTTAATGTTTGAACTCTTTGGAATTTATAGCGTAATTCAAGATAATCCTGTATTAACTCAACATTTAAAGGTCTGGGTTTAATAACAATGTAATAAAATGTGTTTGCAACTTATAATCAATTTATTTTATAAACATATTTCATTAACAATTGATACATCTCTTTTATAGTATTATCACATTGTTGTAAATATATTAAAGTCATCTAAACTATCACATTGTTACAGGTCTTCTATTTTTGGCTATGCTGGGGGGAACATTTGCAAGTTTGGCTTGCCTAATATTCATATACAATCCGTTAGGAGCAATTATTGTTAAAGTACGTTCAAACCACATTGCATACATAGTACATACATAAACAACTAACAACCATTTCATTATTGCAGGCGCTATCTTTTTACCCTGATTCCACTGCTTTTAATTTATGGAAGCACCCTCCTTACGAAGTGTTGGTTAATCTTTACATCTTTAATGTAAGCAATCCAAAAGAATTTTTAAGAGGCGAAGAAACATTGAGATTTAATGAAATTGGACCATATGTTTATAGGTACGTATACATCTACTGCTATTAATATACTTAGTTAATCAATCTGAAATTGTTTATAGGGAAGAACTCATTAATATAAATGCGACTTTTAATAAAAATGGATCGCTAACGTTTGTACCACGTAGGCTGCTACATTTTATGCCTGAATATTCTGTGGGTGATCCTGATGTTGATACTGTTGTATCTCCAAATATTCCACTACTGGTAAGAGTTACTGCAATATATCTTACAATAAATAAATTAGTACTGATTATTTATTGCAGTAGTTACACAATCATTCACTTGTAGGGTATTACCGCTTCTTTACAAGAATCTTCAATGTTTGTAAATTTAGCAGTGGCATCAGCAAGTTCCTACCTTGGATCAGAAGCTTTTCTGAACCTTACAATTAATGAATACTTATATGGCTATGATGATACTTTGGTTACATTAGCCAATAATATTGTACCAAATTGGATCGATTTTCCCCGTTTTGGATTATTAGATCGTGTAAGTCTTCTTTACTGATTATCACCTACCAAACCTTTTAAGTTTTTTATTTTATTATTGTTGATTTGCAGTTAATGGCTTTAGATAACAGCTCAGATGTTGTTACCATAAATATAAATTCTGACGATGCTTCAACAGGAAGTGATAGCTTTGCAATTGAAAAATGGAATGGCTCGCCTGGTTTAAGCCAGTGGGGGTATGAGATTCCAAAAGAAAATGAAACCATTCAAAAGAATACAGACTGCAACACTTTAGAAGGTGCATTTATGGGCACAATCTTTCCTCGTAATATTCCAAAAAACAGTACATTTAGATTATACAGACGCGCATTTTGTCGAACCATTCCAATTGTGCACGACGGCAACAGACTCAGTAAAGACGGTTTTGAAGGATATGTATATAAACCGAAAAAGAACTTTCTAGCAAGCAAAGAAGTAAATCCTAACAATGACTGCTTTTGTAAGAACGACGAATGTCTTCCTGATGGTTTGGGAGACATGTCACCTTGTTATTACGGGATACCAATTGTTATGTCTCGACCACATTTTCTTGATGGTGATCCCAATTTAGTAAAGCAAGTCGATGGATTGTTTCCAGATAAAAATAAACACGGCTTTTTTATGTTAATTCATCCAGAAATGGGAGTTCCTCTAGAACTCAAATTAAGATTGCAAGTAAATTTAAGAATGCCAAATACACAATACAACGCTAAAACTAGACCATTTAATAATCTTGTTCTTCCGTTGTTTTGGGTTGAACTGTCGGTTGACACCCTTCCAGCAGAGTTTAAACTATATATTAATTTATTATATCACATTCTACCAGTGGTACAGCAAGTTCTCATGTACGGCTTTGCTGTGATTAGCATTGCTTTAATATTTGGATCAGCGGTGGCAACTGTACGGCATCTTCTTAATTCCCGCCACAAAACCCATTTTGGACTAAATGTAGACTACAGTGAAATTCCAGTATTTCCTCTAAAAACAAAAGTGCTATCACCACAAATACTTATAGATAAATAAAATTATTTGAGAATAGTTTCCTGTGATTACAGACTGATTTTTAAAGTACCCTATAATTATAAGATATGTTAAGTTTGGCAATTTTGTATTTTTATACAATATACTGATTAGTTATTTATGGTTAGTCACTTAATAAAATACATACGATAATTTCTAAGGTTGTATCTTATGTGTCATGAATGAATCTTTGCTTTAATCCAAGGTAGATAATACGACAAACGAGTATACACATCAGGAAAACCGGGTTTTGCACAACCTGAACCAAAAGATGTAATTCCAGCAAGAATCCATTTTCCATCTTTAGAAGCACATTGTAAAGGACCACCAGAGTCACCCTAAAAAATGCGGATAAGAAAATTAATAACTGTATTTTCTCTGTTTTACGTACTACACATGTTCCACTAGATCCGTCTAAATGACCAGCACATAAATGTCCAGATCGAATAGCTACCGCATGTTGGTATTTCTTTCTACACACCGCGTTATCGTGTACTGGAACTTTAGCTTCTAAAAGTCTTCCAGCTAATGGCCCATCTTCAGAATCCCTACCCCATCCAGTAGCTATACATAAATCAGTTTGATTATGGGTTAATCTTTTTGTTGGTAAACAAACGGCGCGTATCCTGCTGCGTCCTACTAGCTTTACTGGTCGGGAAAGTTTCATTAATGCTAATGAGTAATTAATTGCCATAATTATTATTAATGTGGTAAAATAAAAAACTTCTCACTTAATACCAATATCGTGTTGAAAATTGTGAAATCGTTCGTGCAAAATTATCTCTTCAACCGGGATGCGTTCTTCAGAATATTCTTCCACTTCCTGATCCCAGTCTCCCAAAACTGCAGTCCATAACGCAGCGAGTGGTAAGTTGAATAAATCACTAAAAGGAAAGTAACTTTAAATGACCGATTTTATTACTTAAAATTATTCATAAGTTTTTATAGCCCGAAGGTGCAAATGCACTCTCACTATCACCGCGTTCTGTTGCATAAGAAAACGTAAACAGGTTAGTAGCATCGTTGAAAGGCAATTTAACTTTTTTACTCACTTGTTAATGCAATGGGCGGCTGTTAAGAGCCATTCGTTTGAAATAAGTACTCCTCCACACCAGTGTCCCAGAAAACCAAATTGGGGATGAAGTAGTTGTAAAGATACCTGACCGTGTGTTTGATTATTATTTTATGAAATACGAATAGTACTTCTAATTTGAGAAATAAATAAGTTAATCTTTAATCAAAGTACCTGCCAAGGCCAAGCACCACGTACGCTTTGTTTACCATGTATTATACGACCTAATGAACCTTCTCGAGGTTGTCTAGACCTCCGCACGCTGGTACCACACTCTACACAAAATAAATACACCACTAATTAGAAGAACACACTTTGAATTATTAAACTATGAGTATCCTCGAATACTTCTTGTTTACCTTGTGCCGCTGACATTGACCCACAGAGCGCCAGAAACAACAGTAGTAACGCATGCAACTGGAAGCCCATAGCACTAACATATTCAGCTGCGCTTGGAAGCGCACTAGGTACAACACCCGACGGGCAGGAGAGAGTGATAGTGGATAGTAACAATGAAAGTGGTCGCGCGGAACGATTCAATAACTAGGCCTCCTCTCCACGGATAACCCAGTTAGAAGTACTACAACACAGGTGTCAAACGTTATTAAATACCAATAGTAAGCAACGTTAATCAGATGTTTACAACATTTACATTAAAATCATTAGAATAATAACTACTCACACCCCACCAATAAATACTTTTCGAACCATTAGTAATTACCAACCATGCATTAATAATAATTTATTTTTTATTCAGCGCCACGCATATTTACTTATCTTTAATAACATTATAATGTGAGAACTTTCTCAAAGAAATTAGATTATCACTTAAAACTTACAAGAGCGCCGTATTCTAACAAAAAAGTAGTGTTTATGCTGTTTATGCTGCTCTCTACTTTCACTAAAAAGTAAAAACTCATAGCACGTTTCATTTTCTTGTAATCACGGTACATAAATCAAGGTCGCTTTAAAATCTTACCGGATATGAAGCTTTTGTATATCTTAATACAAACAAGAGATTTAAAAAAACTATATAAATTCCAGCAGGTACCTTCAGTGAGAAAGGATTTCATTAAAAGTTAATTTACTTTTGGGAAAAGCCATTTTACAGTATTAACCGCATTTACTAATAACAGTATTAAATAAAAGTAAACAATCACAATAAAATATACTACACGTACGAGCAAATTACATACCCGATTTGAGTTTAAGTGAAACAAAAACGCCAGATTTTGAAGCAATCTAAGTAAGAAAAATATTAATACTAACAAACGCCATTGACAATCTACATTCTAGAACACGTAAGGTAAATCTTACTCAAATTCAGTATATTGCGAGCTTTTTTTTAGATCAATTGTTTAGTTAACGAGCCAAATTAAGACAAATGTGATCTAATAAATAACCATTAGAAGTTGGTGCTTCATCACATCTACGTTAGCATTTAAGTATTTAAAAGTCAGTTCACTTCTTTTCCAGAATTAACAAACGAATCAGGCACTTAATTACAGACTGAGGTAGAGACACTGTGTCTTTAGTGTTTCTTTTTCATAATTTTCCGTTCCCGCTACAAGAAAGCGAAAGAACTGAATACCAAATAATTAGTTAATTAAACTTAATCAAATCCGACATGAATAATTCATATTAATATAAAATCGATCTTAAATTTTAATACGGGAAGTAGTAAAACGGAGAATAGATGATGGCCAATAAAAACAAACTCATAAGTCTTCTTGCATTTTATACTAAAGAATAATTAAAAGAAGTTCCCATCTTCGGTAGAAACTATTAACGTACCAAGTATCAAAGTAGCATAAACCACAAAGGAGCGGTATTTCAGAAAAAGAGATTTTTTATTTCGTTGTGTTTTTCAGATTAGTAAGAAGGGGAGACAAAGTATTGGGTGTACACGAACAGTTTTATTTTTGCATAAGAAGAAGACATACTTATGCAATTGAAAATAATTATTAAATCAGCAGCTAATCAAAACTCTAGGAGAAGATAATCAACGAAGCGTACTTTAGTTCGCAATGTCTTTGATGTCGATGTATTTTACAGGTGAGGTGAATAGTTAGAATCTTTTTAATAATTGTATTAAAAAGCCACACTGAACGAACATTAACAAAACCTCATTGATGCCAAATTTGTAATCCTTAAAGGACACTTGCCATTAGTGACGATCATTAAACAATCAGACTAATAAAAATTTTTTTCATGGTTTTGCGTGCTTAACCAAAAGTACTTTTACGTGCTTTAGCTCATGCCACATTCAAGAAATGAAATAATACGTTAGCCCGTATTTGGAGCCATTCATTTTGATACTAATGTCAAAAATAAGTACCAACAAAAATAATCTTACCTTAAAAATGAATGCAATTTATAATAAATAGTTCCCAAAATTGCAACACTTAGCAGTAGCCTATTACAAGGTAACGAATAATTCTGAGTTGGGAGTGGTTTAGATAAGAAAGTTAAGTAAAAGTGACTTAAAAGAGACATGCACGAAATGTACATTAGACACGTTTTTATTTTGTAGCGGCTGAGCTTGAGGTTAAGGAGGTGATAGTCACCCTCTAAAACCCTGTAACTCCCAAACGGTGGTAGATGGTTCAACTAGCAACGTTTAATAACTTTTTATCCCCTACCAGGTGGTACAAACAAATTTTTTGTTTACGTTTACCTTCAATTCCCACCTCCTAAAAACCACACCCTTTTTTATACCTTTTATTTATTCTTGCTGGTATTTCTTGAGATTACTTACCATGCACTTTTAAGAGTTAGGCGTATTTTCTTTTTTTTTTAAATTCGCGCTTGTTCGACAAACACAAATTCTCTAAAATTTGCCTTTTGACAAAATTTTATTTCTATTTTTAATGTAAAACTCCACCATGGCCGGAATAAATAAAAGGTATAAAAAAGGGTGTGGTTTTTAGGAGGTGGGAATTGAAGGTAAACGTAAACAAAAAATTTGTTTGTACCACCTGGTAGGGGATAAAAAGTTATTAAACGTTGCTAGTTGAACCAAGCCAAGCCTTGTTGAGAAAGGAAAAGGATTTGTTTGTCGAGTTAGCTCCCTGGCACCCTGAAAACAAAAATATTTGCTAATAATCCCAAAAAGCCTCCAATATCGGACGGAAATAAACAGAAACGAACTCAGCAACGAAGATGATAATAATGTTGGAATGTGCAGAGTCTAAATAACAAATACCAAAAAGTTTTCATGGAACTAAAACAATGGCAAATGGATATAGCAATACTAACTGAAATTAAGAAAAAAGTCTAGGAAATTAAATAATGGATGAGTATATCCACTATTACAGCGGAATAAATGAAGACCAAAAGGAGTCTCCGTATCAATAAAGAAAAAATACAATAGATCTATTAAAATTTGGACTGCCATAAATGAAAGAATAATTACAGCAGACATAAAAATAAAAGGAAGATATCTATAGTTGTAATAGGAGCCTATGCCCCCACCAATGATAGCAAGGTAGAAGAAAAAGATCATTTTGAAGAAACACTACAAAATACATCGGAAAACGTAATAAATCAAAAGGAAGTTATATTAGTGGGAGACCTTAACGCAAGAACAGGAAGGAAAGACTATAACAAAATAGTAGATCTATATGGAGAGAATGGAACGAAAATAGAATTAGATTGATTGACGTATGTGACCAGTAGTCACTATCAACAGACTTGCAGCCTTAAGCGACTTTTGTTTATATACAAAAAACAACTGCTGATATAATACAATTAAAAACTAGGTAACAATTAAAATATACAATTCTGCAATTCTACATTCTACAAATCTAGTTTATATTTTTAATGATATAGACATTTTTGTATTTTACTTGCAAACGCTGCTTATTAGCACATTGATTCATTTATGAAATGCAATACCATGATAGTGACTGTATTTTTTAATGTGTTGCAATGACCTTGATTTCTTTATTGAAATTAAATATTGAAAGAAGAATTCTGTTTAATTCCAAGATTAAACAACTAAGAATGGTTTCTTTAGACATAAAGAAATACATAAATATACATATACAAAACCAGCTCTTAAACAAAAATCAATAATAGACTACGTAGTTGTTAAGCAAAACTCAAAGATTAAAGTCGAAGACACGGTAGTATACAGAGAAGACACATGTGAATCAAATCACCATTTAGTAAGATCAAAAATATACATAAAACTGAATATTATAACAGAACAATGGAAATAGAAAATAATAAGGGCGTAAACATACCGCCAAAAAATATCCTGCAGATAAATTAAATGACGGATCAACTTCTTTTCTTTATAAATTGAGACTAGCGTCAAAAACGAAAAACATATATGGAACAACAAGTAAAGAACGTTATGAAAAAATGAAAGCTCAAATACACTTAGCTGCAGGAGAACCAATTGGAAGAGACGATAATAGGACTAACTATAAAAACAAAAAACCATATTGGTGGACAGAAAAGACAGAAACTCAAATAAAAGAAAAGAAAAAAACTTACCAGAAGTGGCTGACCACAGAAGACCAGGAAGACAGAAGAGAATATAGAAGACAAACTTATGAAACAAAAAAAAATAAAAACAAGAAAAAA
>VTPC01008252.1:0-22380 GCA_011009095.1 Ignelater luminosus
ATAATACAACAAGAATAACTGTTCTTCTTCATAAAGAAAAAAACAAAGTAAGTGTAGGATGATTTTTTAAAAAGTGATTTAAGGTTTGTTTATTAGTATTGTGCGTATTGTACAGCTATGACGTTATAAAACAGTTCCAAACTATTATGAACTATGCCATAGATGAACAGATCTTTAAGTTGGATTATTTAGTAAACAATAAATAAGAGCCAGAATGAGTTGTATTTGTTACATAATTGCTAGAAATAATGTACTATGTAGTATTATTATTTGATTGGTTATTTACAACTGCACCATGATGATTTCTAAGATATAATTATACTGTAAATCTGTCCGTAAGAGCGAGCAGTTCCGAACTGTTCAGAAACACAAATAAACAAAATGGGAACCATTTTGAAATACACAAACCAACGGGTTTTGGATAATTTAACAGTTCTGAACAATTCTTAACTAACTAATAAACAAACCTTTTATGATCAAAATAACGTACAGAATCGATTTCAAGCAATAAAATCATTTTTTTTGCTATTTTTCACTCTGGGCCAGTGATGTGCGTTGACACGTCAACAATGATTGTTGACATTTTCGTGTCAACAATTTGTCAATAATTGATTTTTCACGTCAAAAATGTCAACAATGTCGACAATGTGTCAACAATGTCAACAATGTGTCAACTTTGCAAATAATGTAGGATTCTGCAAATTTTTCGTTAAACCTAACCTGTAAACATAGATGCTAAAATAAGCTAAAATGTCTAGTAAGATCATTAATAAAATGTTCAAGACAATTCAAGAATTAAAACGGCTGAAAGGCCCAAGAATAAGAATTTTGATGAATTGGGTTTTCAGTTATAAAAGACTATGACAGTAACTGAAGATGGAAAAGAAAAACCAAAATATTATTTAAATAAAATGGCAATTAAAAACTAAATCCTATGTATTTATTCATATTTCCATGGAATCAGTAAAATTACAAGTATGTTTACTCATAGCTCCATAGGCCCATACTAAGATTTTTAGTTCGGACATGCGAGGGCACAGTTTATGTTTATACCTTACAGAATCAGTTAGATCACTCAGAGCGGTTCTTTTGATCTTTCGTGTTCCTGGTTTTTGGTCTGCGCACGCTAAACTGTAGACCGCGCGCTTGTAGGGGAGGTTATATATGCAGTTGATATTCAAATTTCACAACTAATGTAACTTACCAACACTCAAAAATTTCACTAATTCACTTACAGAATATGCAAGTTGATTTCATTTAAATAATACAATCTTTTATGAGATTATTTCTTTGAAGGTTAAGGTTAGGTTTTTTATCCTTCTACTTCTGGACAGAAAATAGTGCTCTGCGAAGAGACCGCTAGTTTCTTGATTCTGGAAGACAAAATGTAGGGGAAGTAATCCAAGTGATTCTGTAAGGTATAAACTATGGTGGGGGCAATTCTAGCAATGTGACAGTTAGTATACATAGGTATCTTAATGCAAAAGATTTTATTAATTGAAAAAACAAATGCTAACATGATGAACAACATCCTAGCAGTTATTTTTTTTTCTAATCAAAATTATTCTTTACGAACATTAGACTTGAACGTACTAAGCATCTCATAATTTGCTGTGCCTCCTATTTGCCTTCACATACTTTAAGTCAAATAAAAATTATTGTAATAAACTATTTAAGATTTAAATAATAAAAGAAAAATCAAGTTTAACAGCTTTGCGCATGTGCATTCAAAATGTCTAAATTGTTGACATTGTTGACATAGCTGACATAGTTGACATCAATAAGGTCATGTCAACAATTCTTATTGTTGACATGTCAAGAATGAATTGTTGACGTCGACATTGTTGACACGCACATCACTGCTCTGGGCTAGTGTGTATAACTTACATCTTGATATGTTTAAATAAATTAATCTAATAATAGTCCAATAACAGGGTACTTTTACCTGGAATTACATTAGGTAGAAAGTTTTATTTTTCTATCCTGTATATATTGTTAGTAGAAGGAAGTATGTAAGTTTACAACCTCCTTAGCCCTCGAAAGAACTTTTTGTCGCCAAAAAACTTCGAACTTTTTTCAGTTTTCCCGCTATAACTATTTTCTGGTCACTCCTAACTTTACTTCGAAAGATGAAAAAATTTCCGACAACTTTTGTAGGAAGGAGTTTTTTTTCTAATCTCAATACCAAGCGAGCTACAGTTCGTCAAGATTTAGAAAAATTTCCCATTTTTTCCAAAAGTTCAGTTTTCACCTTTCGTTCATTCATTCATGCATTTACAGGATGTGATACAACTTAGCTTTTTTTGGCCACGTAAAATCAAAATCATATTCTCTCAATGAACAACAAGCACATCTGAAAGTAGAAGCAGAAAAATTTTCTGAGCCCCACGTCTCTCCAGATTACATAGTGAAGGCAGGGCAACAGCTCACCCTGGCATTGTATGGTCAAAAACAGAGCAGTGAATCACCGGACGATTTGAGATACCGACAAAAGAGACCTTCCTACCCCCCTCCCTAAAGCGGTAGGGCTAGAGGCGGGGACTTTTAGTATCTTTGCCTCCTCACTACCCGCAATATATTCCTCAAAAGAAAAATTCCTCTACAACCCCCTTTTAGGCATTGATTGACTTTCCTCGAGAAATCACGAAATGTATCCAAAAACTTCAAATTGCTGTAACCTCTGACCTGTAGAAAATAAATTAGTAACAATTACATATTTCTGAAGGAGTCTGAATGCTCTACAACTTTCTGTCTGACGACTTTTCTGTAAAACATAAGGCTGAGGAGTTAGAAGGACAAACTTGACGAAAATTGTGAGGCAAAAAAAAGTTTTTTGAAAATTATCAATCTTTGCTGGCGAATATCTCGGAAACTATAACAAATAGAAAGAAAATGAATATAAACAGTCTTGTAGGAAATTTAATTGTCTTTTATTTTGTTGCCAATACTTCTTACATTACGACGCACCGTTTCCGAGTTAGAAGCAAGAAACCGAAAAGAGGGACGTTTTCACCCCCCTCCTCCTTGAAGCGGCAGGGCTAGGGGCGGGGACTTTTAGTATCTTTGCCTCCTAACTATCCCCAACACATTCCTCAAGAGAAAAATTCTCCCCCTTTCCATGTCCTCTATAACCCCTTCGTTGAGTGGACTAATTACCTGTCTTCCCAAAATTTGATAGGAATCATCAAATGTCATGTTCTTCACATGACCGGACTCCACAGCATTCTCGCCGCGGGTAATTAATTTTTCTTCTTATTTAAAAACTGCACAACTGCCGAGAATCTTATCACATGTTTTTCGTTCATTATATTCTACTACAATGCATTTTAAATGACAAAATGCCCTGCTAATTAGGTAAACACGTCAACTACTGAAAAATGAAAGTTTTTGCTAATTTGGTCTCAAATCTTTTAACTTATAAAAAGGAGATTTTTATAAATGAAATAATATTAAATATTAATTGTTAATATAATTAATATAATAACAATATACGTTAACTAACCTCGCTTTACTTCAATCTTCAAACAGCTTTTATTTAAATTTATCAACCCACCTACCTCCGATATATTATTCAGTTAATACAAAGATTCAATCACTTCATAAAATCACTTATTACAGTTCTTAAAACTCACTACTCGTTGCACAACGAATTGATAATTTTTTCCTTATGGACGTTTACTCAGCGAACGCTGTTTGTTTGGAATCAGCGCAGGTTGTACCAACCACTAAGCTGACGTTTTGTTTTGTCTATTATCTACTTGTGTGTTTGTGCCTACTTTTAGATTTATAGTTCTAGTGTACAGATAAACCTGAATTACTCTACAACATATGTACTAACAGCACCAGGCTAATTTGATAACATGAATAGGTCAACACCTGTTACTTAACACAATAAAGGTTGAACTGATTCCTTAGTCACTATACAGACCCACAAAAAATTTAGTACTTAATTTAAGAACAATTTGTTACTCTTCTAAAATAAAACTCTAACAAAAAGAAACAAAAGCTTTAATTGTAAACAGCGTCACTACCAATTTTTTAAAATTAAAAATTCGTGAAATTCTTTGGATTGATTTATACTTTTTTGGCAACGTTACATACAAAAACTGGGAAATCATATTGGCAAAGCAACTAATCAGCCGAAATATCTCTCGTTAACATACACAAGTCGTGTTTAATAAATGTCAAAGCGTTTTCATTAATTTTTTATTCAATTGTCAATAACAAAAACGCGCAATGCCATTCATATAACCTTTTTCATAAATACTACAAAAAGATAACAGGTGGATTTTAAGTTTTATGTATAAAATAATAAATGTTACTCTGTGATGGTCCATATAATTGTTGATGTCCGATTGTACGTACATTAGATTTATTGACTGTAATTATTTAATCACGAGTATATGCATCATAATTTAATCTAAAACCATTTCATTTCAAACAAAAACGTTAAAAGCTCTCAATTTCCTGTGTGACGGCTGATTTAACTACTATGATAATTTTTATTGATTTTAAAGTGTTTTTATAAACCAGAAAGATATCATTTAGCTGCAGAGTTCAATTTGTTTAAACTTGCTTGCGTAAAGGGCGATAAGATGAAGAAAATGCTAAAACTTGAAATTTGATTGTATGCATATCAATTGGATTTTTTTAGTTTTCCATTATCTGCTGTTTCGTTATTAATCATTAGTTGTCCGTATTGGCACACTTTATATCATGTACAATTCAAAAAACCGTTTTTTTCAAATTTGGTTTTGCTTTTATAGAAAAGAACTTCAATTTTATTTTTCAAACTGTGTGCCCTTAATGATTAACAACTACTTAAGATGTAAAACACAGGATGCTACGAGTACAAAAACGCCTGTAATCTAGGTGGTTGCTAGGCATAATTTTTTATAACAACGGGAAAGGTCAAAACAGCCGTCTGAAGATAGTATATAGCGTTGTTTAATTGTTTCAATAGAACAAGAATAGTCGATTTTTATTAACTGTTAAGTTTAATTCTAATTTAACTGTTGAAATCTTGCATTTTTAATACAAAAATGTCCTTTTAAATTAACAAGAGTATTTTTAAATTAATAGTTATTACAAAAATAAGTTTTCCTTGAAGCTAGGCAACTTCTTTTACAGATGCGAGCATTTATCAATGAGCAAGCTTTGATGCTTGAAAATAATTTGGAGTTCGAAGCAGAACGTCAAGCCAGTTGCTTGGATCTCTACCACCGACATTGCTTGCTCAGTAAATCGTGGTTTTCTAGTTTTCTGCTCTCTTGGTTCCACTAAATTACGTGTTAACGGTTGGTTTAATGTGTATTGCCGTTACATTGCGATGTTACCAACGTGATTTCTGGAATTTATTAAGTTCTTTGTCGAATGTTCTATAATCAAACTAAATTATTAAAATCTAAACTACACTTAAAACACAACAAGATGATAATTATGTTACATTTTATAAATGCTCTACTGGTACTTTTATTTATTTTTGCCTTGGGATTCAGAAGGATATTAAAGTTTAGGTTATTTAACATTCTTCTGAACGAATATCATTCAATGAGCTCACGACCTGTTATCGCTGTAGTAATCTCACCTTGCTAACCGGATGAGGCTTTCTCTGTTGCAAAAGAACTTTTCATTCAAAAGAAAACGAAGAACAAGTGGGTTAAAAAGTGGAAATCCTAGAATCGTTATATAACTTGAGAACGAGTAAACTGACTTTGACCATCTTTGTTTATATGATCGCATAAGCCAGCGTTTCCTTTGCACACGTACAAGGTTGCCATGGTCTAAAGAATTACAACCGGGAGCTCTAGAATCGAAGTAAACCAAAAATCATTCTGACTTTAGACCCAGAGAAGTACGGTTGTGGGAGTCACGGTCAATGTTCTTGGAAGATATCAGAACTACTCTTAGAACTCGTCTGCTTCTGTTAAAGTCAAGTGTATGCTACCTGCAGTTTGACCGCTAGAAGTCAGGTCAAACCTTCGATGGCTTCTTTCTAGGAAACTGTTAAAGGTAAAAAAATCGCACTGAATATCGTAAGACTACAGTTATCATAAGTATATTGAAGAGATGTTCCGCAAGTTTCTGATTTTGTAACTCCCACCAGAATCATCTTTATGACTTGACAATATATTCAATATTTATATACAGAGAGTACTTATGTACCCCTTTCATGGGCCTACCCGATTTTCATAACTAAGTATTTCTAACTTAAAAATGAATGATCCGATTGACCTGGAAGGTAAATGATATTATATGAGGAATCATCTGAGGTAAATACAAAATACATTACAAAGAAAAAATCAATTTTGACTTTTATCTCTGGTGGTGTTATTGAGGCTTATAGAAAATTTTGTCGTATGATTTATGGAAAACAAAAATGCTTCTATACGTTTTTTACCAACGGTCTTGGAATTGACATCCATGGCGTTAGAGGCAGTATGATCTTACATTCTATGCTGCAAAAGCTCCTGAAACGAACGTACAGGGCCACTTTCTCCTTCAACTCATCTAAATCTGTTATTTAGTGATGCTGATAATTAATGCTCATATTAGGAATATAGCATTGGCTGATCTCTTTATGCTTTGGCGTGGAACGTCGTCAGGAGTAAATATATAAATGAGTTATCTACTTTCGAAGAGATAATGTTACCAAGTGAAGATCCCATTGACCGATCACAGCACACTGACATCACGCCTATAAAAGGTTACCTTGGATCCCTTAGTCCAGAGTCTGATGTTGTGTAGAAGAGTGAAAACGTGTTGATAAGGTACCTTTACCATCTTTATATTTACGTGAAACGACCTGCAACCCTGCATAGAGCTGGTCACTTCGCTCGCTAGGAGCTCTCTGAGTTGCGGTGCTCAGGCGTCTGAGCATATTTACAGTTGCTGCAAGACAACGCCGCTGAAGGAAAAAGCCGTCGCCAAACTATCTGTACTCTGCAGGTTGGTTTCGCGTTACTTCGTCAAGGATTTGAGCAACATGCAAACCACAAGTCCCACAGCACCTGCCAGCACTATTCGCTGATCCTGGCCATTAACAGAAACAAACCTCCATCACTTGTGCACTGCGGCACTGCCCTCATCACTTTGACGATATACGAATCCTTGAAAAGACGCTGTTGTGTTATTTTTAAGGAATAGAGATCTTTATTATTTAATAGAGCATTTCAATAAATACATTTATTACTCACTTACATGCTATGCTGCAAAAGCTCTTGAAACGAACGTATAGGGCCACTTTCTCCTTCAACTCATCTAAATCTGTTATTTAGTGATGCTGATGATTAATGCTCATATTAGGTGTCTGTCTTGAAAAATAATACTTTAGGGTGGCCAATTAGATTGGGTGTGAATTTCTTTTACCAATTCAAATCTTCCACGCGTGTGCGACTTTGTGGAGAAGTTTCCTTTCTTACATATTGGAAACTGTTGTTTTCGTCGGGGTTTCTGCGGTCTACAACCAGGCATTGTGTCCTTTTAAGTCCTAGAGACCTCTCTTGTAAAAGGTTTGCCTTGTGCTTCAGTTCTGTGCCATCAACCCAAGTGCAGTGTTTTCTTCTGAAGAGTTTCGCATCTAGCGTGGTTTACACGTCAAATTACTGTGCTCTTCTTTAGTCTTCCAAGGAAACGAAACGCTAAGTGTATATTATAATTCAACAATGACATGGTCTAGTCCCGAAAGACGTCAATTTATCAATGACTCGGGCCGCGAAAATCTTCGGTTTCGTTTAGATATTATTGTAACATTCAATTAAAACCAGTCTGTTGGGCATATTTGTAAATCACAAATAGAGTAAAGGTTTGCTTGGCTTATTGTAAGCATCGTATCCACTTGAAACTATAGGATGAGCTTAAATAAATGAATATGGATAAACTAAGTCAATTCTCATTTTAGTAACTCTGCATTGCAAAGGTTATTTCATGTATCAAACTGTACACACTTTACCTTTTTGTGCAGACAATATATCTATGTTTGTTAAGCTGTATCTGAGCTTGAAGTTCTTGCAGATGTATAACAGCTGCAAATCAGTAGGAGTTCGACAACCTTTGAGACAGCCATCCAAAAGTCGGAACTTTTAGTTTATCGGTCACAAAATTTAACATTTAGGCAGGCTTTAGTATACCAAATGTACCATTTGAGTTCACTTTTTTAATGATAAACTAAGCATTAACGAGTTTATATATATACCTAAACGTTTATATAGTAGGCTTACGACGAGGTCTTGCTATTTAGAGACAAACGACAATCGTTACTGGCACCCAGTGACTTTAAATCATTTCTTTGCTATGTCTTTTAAGAGCAAGTTTAACATAAAATCCACTTTAGAATGACCCTATTTGCGACCTGCCAAGTTAGGCAAGAAGCAATTTAATTATATGTTTACGGTAGATTTCCGCCTCAGGGTCACTAATTTCCGTTTCTCTCTTAACGGCGCTCCAGAGATTGCTAGGTTCTGGTTCTCTGCCGTGTGCTGTTCATCTCCACGTTCCACAAGCTCACTATGACGACGGTTCTCAATATATTACGATAACTTCCACTCATGCTTTTTGCTGACATTCCACATTACGAGGGGACGTCCTTTAGTGGACTAAGCTAGTCCACTCAGCCAATAGCAGTTTGTCATAATTTGCCAACACTTCCAGTGAACTTAACCGACTCACCCAGCAAGCAACACCCGTGATTCCCAGAGATTACGATTACAATCTGGTTATTTCTGTTACAAAATTTGGTTTCTACGTTCTCAGATCCAATATCTGTTTTAGTTACTTGTGGAATTGATACGCTAGATTCTGTATTTAAAAAAAGTACTTATGTTTTCTAAGATTTTATTACAATAAAATACGACAATTACTAGATCTTATCTTTTTAGTATACAGCAGCTTAACGAATAAGACAATTCAGATTTATCGCATTAAAGCAACAAACCAACAACGAAAATAAAATTATTGATTTACCGTAGCAAAATTGCGTATTTCCTTATGTTATTGGTCGATCTTGTATATTTTTTGTAGTTAATTACAACTGTTTTTTGAATTTAATTTCAGGCAGGCAAAGAGGTAGACATTAAGAACTTCAAGTGTGTAATCTGTACAATTGTTACTATATAAAGAGAAAAACACGAATATTTTGTATTGAAAGACATTCCTTCCGTCTGTCTATAATAGCTTTGAGAGATATTGATTAGAATTATTGAGAATTCCATAAGGGCATTGAATACATACTGCATACTACATACTAGTAAACTAACTTTGGTAATACACAAGATTCTAGTCTCAGCAAATCCTTATTCGTATGGAGAAATCTCTGATTACGCCAAAGATTTGTCTTATTAAATAAGTTTACAAAGTTTATTGATAATTTAAATTAATTCATTAGTACGTGAGTAAATATTATTTCTAACCTGTAGTAACATAAATTTTGTAATGTACATTATAATTGTATAAGTGTTTTATGTCGGTTCATACCAGTAATTCCTACAAGTATTATTTTATTATCCTACTGTGTGCATACAAATCATCGTTACGAAGAGAAACACTGAAAATAAATAAAATTTATTGTTTTGGTTAAAGTTAATTAGGCAAGTACGATCTGATATAACCCACCTAATTGTATTTGCATACACCTTCCTAATTGTTCAAAAGCAACATTTTAATGATTTGTAGTACAGATAACAACATAACTTCAGGAGTTAGTAAATTCTTAATCAACTGATGGTAATCAAATTTTGTCATCTGTTACGCACAGTTTGATTTGATAAATAAGATTTATCATTTTTAAATCGTTCTGAATTAAAATGTTGGTTTTAAACAGGGTCATTTTTTCTTATGGACCCATCGAACTGTAATTTGACCAAATAATAACATCTTGAAGCTATTTTCAGTAATACGAGCACATTCCTATATGTTTATAACAAATTTACGCCTTTAATTGTTTAACAAACAATAAAGCATATATCTTAAATAAATAGTAGGTTTTGCATTTAGAACATTTAAAGATAAATAGTCATGTTTTGTTGGTATGCTTATAATCCCCCTCCCATTTTAATTACATCTTTCCAAAGCTGCCAAAGTCTCTATTTTTTATTGGTTCGCTTACCAAGCAAATAGAAAACAAAAACACACATGCATACGAGTAGTACAAACTAGTAATCTATAGCAGAAAATAAATGATTGATCGTAAGTAGATTAGGAATATCGTTGATACATAGTTGTTATCGATAAATGTCAGGAAGACAAATACCAAGAGGTCTTCCGTAGGTATAAACTATTGCAAAATCAGACAGCACGAAAACTGCAACTTCTGCAAAAGAAAGGTGAAGCCTGAATAAGTTTTGTAAGATTCTATAAAGTAGTGAAACGAATTAGTCACATGGTAGTATTGAAAAACGAAAAACAAATTCTTAATTTTAGAAGTGCAAACAAGAAAAGCCGTACAGATTTCTGACAATCTCCGTAAACACATAAAAAGAAATTCTGGAGTAATAAAAAACCACAAAAAAGTCGAAAGCAACCCATCAAAAAAGATAAATTTTAAATAGACTGTCGAAGTCTAAAGAAAAGACAAAAAGTTCAAACGTACTGAACATTAATCTGGAGATGAAAAAAAGAAAAGACAGACACACTGATAGTCTTTATTAATAAGGTCGACAAAAAGATCTCTAATCTTGAAGACAAGAAAAGGTAAATCTTGGATGGATTTTGCACAGATTCTGAGAAGAGATACTAAGATCGAAGAAACTCGGCAAAATTTCTGGTAAGAAATAAAACGCCTTAACAGACTTGTCAGTAACTCAAATCTTAGTAAAATAAGAAACAGATCCCAAATGGGCCACGTACAACTCTGGATAGGACATAAATGGTTCGAACCGACTTAATATAAATTTCGAGAAAAAAGTGATTACAGCTCCTTTGATGACGCTAACACAAAAGCGGGACTGCCAAATAGACTGACCAGCAATTTAAGGCTTGAGTATATGAAAAAGAACAGATTCTGAAACGAATCCAATGAAAAAAGAAGACAGTCTAGACGAATTTCGTACTGGAAAAAAACAAACAAACCTTACAAATTCAAGAAGATAAACAGGAAACTAAAATAAAGTTGACATAGACTTACGGTAAAGAAAAAGGAGGAAAAAATATCCCCAAGAATATTCGACGAACAATAGAAAGCTAAGACCAAAACATACGTACGGGAATAATTTCGGCTATAAAATATCGTGAATCACAAAAGGATATTCCATTTAACCAAAGAATAATATTATTGAAAAGTGACATACTTAACGTACAAGCACTGTTTAGGAGTCCATACAGAATGTGCCAATTATTTTTGTTCAAAAGAGGAGGATTGCTACGTGGCTATGGATCAACTTAAATTCTTTAGTGTGGTACGATATTCTATGTGCTATAAATTTATTGGCGTGTCATAGCAAGAGCTTACTACATTGAACGTCGAATAATGCAGCAGAACAATTCAATGCTATTGTATGTAAATTTATAGCAGAAAAACGTATCAACTACAGCTATAGAAGATTGTACATCTCTTGCTGCGAAGCAGCAGCCATCTCCTATAATGTAGGATACGATAAACACGTATTATTACAATTGGTGAAAAAAGACCGTAAGTTGGGGAAGTTTACTCAAACATTTGTGACAAATCTGAAAAATCAACGACGTAAGAGGATAAAAAGACGAAACCAACGGCAAGAACTTTAGAAGAAGACAAAACTAACGTTAACCAGCAAAAGCCATAACATTCATTATGGTCCAAATGCAGCTACAGGAAGTGACAGCTATCAAAGTGATTTATGTCCTGAGTTAATTGAACTAAGAAAGACGGAATTTCTAAATCAGTTAGCTGAAGCAAATAGGGAAGAAATCGAGAAAGCAACTCAGTTGCAGAAAGAATATCCGAGATGGTTTGTTGAAAAAAGGAAACAACTTACTGCCTCTATGGTAAATTTGGAAGAATATGCAAATTACAAAATAAGACACCTAGAGGTGCAGCAGTAGCTGAAATGATAAATCCTTCTTTTAGGGTAAATATTCACACAGAGTATGGAAATTCAAGAGAACCTATAGCTATAGAAGAAGTTGAACGAAAATTACGTATAGAAATAAAAAGATCTGGATTGATTATCGAGGAGAATTTCCCATTTTTCGGTGCCAGTCCCGATGATTTAATTGATGAAGATGGTATGGTGGAAATAAAATGTCCTTCGTCAGCTCAGAATCATTCACCCGAAGACGCTGCTCAAAATGTGCGGAACGTGAAAAAATGGTGTACTTTTGTAAATGGTGAGATGAAACTAAATATGAAACATGACTACTACTTTCAGGTTCAGGGTCAATTACATATTGCTCAGAGAGAATATTGTTTATTTGTTTTTTGGACTCCTAAAGGTGTTAGTATTCAAAAAATTTTTAGACATTAAGTTTTGGGAAGAGAAAATAATTGCCAGATTAATCGATTTTTACATGAATCAATATCTTCTTGAATTGGTTGATTCCAGAATAGAGAGGCAGTTACCTGTAAGAAACAGTAGAGTCAAATAATTTACTATGGCGCTGACTATTTACGTCGTGTACAAGCAAACAACTAAGATAATATTTTTGACTGAATAGATTCACAAAACCGGTTGAATATATCACATACAAAGATGCTTCTATCGTTTCGAAATCATCCTTCTACTTTATTAGAACAATAAAAGTTATAACAAAAATAGATCAACATCGTAATAACAACAATTACTCAAGAATATGTTGGGTCTGCGGGTTGGAGTTGTTTCTAATGATATGAAAACTGTTACACTTTGGTTTGATAAATCGATGATGTGTGGTAAGAAAACAAAATTGCGAACTTCTAATTGTTCTTGAGATGAACTTTTGAGGTCTTCTGGCAAAGTGTTATAAAACTGGAGAAAAATACATAATAATATGTGTAAATTTTTTATTCTATAGATTTAGTTGATGATGATAAGCAACAATCTGCAATCTGCAATCTACTATTATACTAGTGATTTACTGAAACTAAGTTATTTTTGATTTTATGCATATATTTACTATGTTACTACTTTTTGAAAATATAATTGACGGGGATGAAGAATTTTTGATTCATTGTACGTGAACTTCTGTCCTAGATGAACTATCGCCGAATTCGGTTAAGAAGTAAAAAAATCGAATGGATTCGCAACATGAAAATGAAAAAAAAAGAAGATTTTGGTAAATTCTGCATAAGCATCCGGGAAAGCAACTGGTGCTGATTTAGAACGAGGAGAAAAGTACAGATAGATACAGAAGGATTAAAAAAACTTGTGTTGAATTTAGGGCATAAAGATTATGAAAAACTTGTAAATTAGGAGCACAGATTTAGAAAATGACAAAAGAATTGAGCGGACACAACACAGATTTAGAAGAAAAAGAAAGAAACTCTATTTAATTTTCTAGACAAATGGTTTTGACATAGAAGATAGATATGGGCGATTTGACACGGATTTGAGTAAGAAGTAGCAGACTGCATAAACCCGACACAAATTTGAGGTATAAAAAATGTAAGTAAGGTAAGGCTGCAGGAAAAAGAGAAAGTCCAAATGAACTAAAACAAAAGATCCAAGCAGACTTGAATTTTGAGTCCGAAAAGAAAAAAATAAAGAAAGATGTAAAGTCAATTAATGACCTGATAAAATACTATTCTTAACTAAACTAGATGCTTATAGACGTAGCTAATGATTAAAAAAGTTCGAAATGATTTGCGTGATAGCTACTTGTTGATTTAATAAATTGGTTCAATATCAAAAGTTACTTAAATAATTTTGTCGGGTATGTCACTGGCATTATTTCTAAAATTCCTGTTACGCTTGCTTAAAGTCTAACTAGCTTGATTTTATCACCACAATAATGCCCGTATCTTATTCAAAATTTTCTGTTGGGTGTCGGATCAGTCTGTGGAAATTCTAGTTTCATTCAGATAATCCGTATCACTACTGATGATGCAAAAAGTACGTTCAGAATTTACAGCTTGTAGAGTTGTAAATAGTACTTACGAATTTACAGATAATTATGGGTTTTGGGCTCTTAGTCTAGTAAAATAAGGTGAACTTAAGGCCAAACCTCGGAATGAAAGATACAAAGCTGAAGATTTGCATACAGCTTTGTCTCAACGTTCTAAAGATGAGCTGAAAACTCTCATAAGAGACTAGTCAAGATATCAAAGGTAAAAGGTCACGAAAATTGGTTTTTTTTACAAATATCCTCCTTCCTATAGATCGTATGTCGTTGGAGGTTCTTACAGAACTTGTAGAGCATAAAATTCTTTATAAGTTTGGGTCTATGCATTTTTCTGTATGATTAGTCGTTTTCGAGATAAACCGCGGAGAGTGGGAAGCACGCATCCGTTTATAGGTTAACGCTATGTAAACTGCGGAGCCAGATGCATAGTACACTTTACAAAGTTAGTTATATAATAAAATATTATTTTTGTCATTATTAAAGTTAACAAACTGTTATTGAAATTAAATATTTTAAATACATTGTAAGTAATGCAGATACATCAGTAGATGCAACACAACATCTGCCCTGTTTAACAAAGCAAACCTGCAAATTATAAAAATGTTCGAGAAAAACCCCGATTTGTACCAGTCAGCTCAATTATTCCAACTGGAAAACTGTCCTTTAAATACGTTATTTGAAAATGGGATACGTGTTTTCCAGCAATGTATAATGCTTCAAAATCAGAACACTGTATTGACAATTTTGGGTACACCCAATTCATCAAATCAACAAGACTCAACAGACCGGTGAAATCATCATCTCTTCTATCTCCAAGTGCAGCAGCTCGTCAGCATATCTATCAAGCCTACTTCCAGATCCAGACTGGTTAGGGAAGGATTTACAACCTGAAAATTGGGGATGGGATCTAGAGAACGAGATCCTGAAGCCGATAACAACATTATTGCCACCAGCATCGGACGAACTATTGAATAAAATCTTCTGCAATTTCAACAAAGGTTGTGGCGTGAACTGTGGATGTAGAAAAGTAGGGTTGCAGTGCTCCACACTTTGTGGTTAGTGTCACGAACAAGCATGCTTCAACGCCTCATCAATATCAACTAATTTTGATACAGAAAATGAATTTGTTCTTGAGAAACTTTAGGTTTTAGAATCCAATGTGACGGAAAACGAGGCTGACGAAAAGGATCCGAAAATTGAATTTGGGCGACCAGAAGAAGAGGACGACAACCAAGATGAGAAATCTTGAGACGCATGCCTACTGGTGATGGTGAACAGAGTAGCTTCTGATACTATTCACTAGGAGGTTGTGTATTGCATTACATTAGTGCAACATGGATTAGGCCTATTGAAAATACCATGTCAGAAAAACCCATCTTGCATTCTACCACATACAATAATATATTTCATTATATAATTAACTTCGTAAAGTGACTATGCATCTGACTCCGCAGTTTACATAGCGTTAACCTATTAACGGATGCGCGCTTCTCACTCTCCGCACTCTATCCCGAAAACGATTAACCATACAAAAAATGCATAGAATTAAACTTGTAGAGAATTGTATGCTCTACAGTTTTTGTAATAACCTCCAATGACATGGAGGGGCAAGGAACGCGAGATATTTGCATAAAACCGATTTTCGTGACCTTTGACCTTCGATATCTCGACTAGCGGACACGATAGCTTATGAGACTTTTCAGTCCGTCTCTATAACGTGGAGACAAAAGTCTATACAAATTTTCAACTTTGTATCTTTCATTCTGAGGTTTAATTCTTATTTTACTGGATTATCTGGAAAAATGGTGGGATTTTTTGAGAAAAACACTGAAAATCTACTTTAAACACTCGTAACTAAACAACCAAACGCAGAAGAATCTTTAGACTTCTCATTCATCCATTTGTGGTAATTTCGAGTACTTTGTAAGAACAAGTTTTTGGGAAATTTTTATAAAACAGTATGAATAAACGACATTTTGTAATTTAATAGGTTGTGGATCTTGATAATGATCAGCAGACGTTGTCCGATTTTATTTTTATTTCAAATATTATTTTAGTACCTGTTTAGCGTATTAAACTGTTGCCCATAGTTATTGTTACTTGAAAACTGTCATACGATTTCGAAACTGTAAGTTTACTTTTTCACAAACCTCATTGTTTTTAACGTGAAGAATAACGTGTTTCCCTCAAACTTAATCAATATTTAAATTTTATTTCGTACGAAATGTTGTTAATACAAAAAACGATTTTCTGTGTGAATTTTTTTTATTACATGTTTACCTTAAAATTAATAATTAGAAAATTAGATTGTTTGCGTACAAATGCTAAGTAACTTGTATCGTAATTTTTAAGAAAGTTAAGAATTTTTTGTAGGTGCATTTCAGCATTTCCTGAGTTGGTTTGGAAATATGATTTCTAAGGTTTTAGGTCATTTGGGTGAAATTAATTCTCATATATGACCCCATCGGAAATTATTCGACCTCGACAAGGTCTTGAATCGCAAAATGATTGATTTTACGCATTGTGGAGGTCGAACCAGCATACAAGATTAATGAAATACCTAATAAGATGTATTCAGTGTCACTTGCACTAACTTTGTGACAAGGACATTAAAAATTAGTGGAGAGCTTAATGGGGAAGATTTTCATCAAACTCAGATAACTCAGATTGTGTTTTTAGCAAAGCAACTTCAAAAGATAACTGAGGTATTATAACAATTAGATAAAACTCGTCTAACTGCGTGATACAACTAATTCCGCAATAGTTTAGACAAATCTCCTTAATTAACGAAGATCTATCACTAGTAGCAAAGCGATTTTCATAATGAACAGAGGGGAAATAGAAAAGATGTAAATATTTTATACCTAAAATAACGAGATTTGCTTTCGTAAAATTGTCACAAGATATATTTCCACTTCAAAAATCTGATATCTAAAATTCCCAATTATCTTAATAAATAATGGGTAATGTAATTATGGAGGGACTTCTACGAACCTATTGATTTTGTTGTACGTTTAAGTTACAAAGTACTTAAAGGGTAACATATATAAATAAGTGTGGAACTGAAACTATTCCATTTAAACTGTTTGAATTATAAATAGGAAATTTAAGATGTTATCTTTGGAAACCCATTACATAGGATTATACTATTTACTTCCAAGTATTTAAAGTTATTGTATTATATATAATCCTATGCGGATACTGCAGAATGTTCGAGCATTTCACATTTAAAATATTTAAAAGACGCTTCAAGATATAATGGTGCGAGACAAGACCTATTAACCTAATACTGTCGGCGGTCTAAGCTGAAGTGTACGTACTTACATAATGAATATTAATTTTATCTATTAAAGAGGAATTTATTATGAAGTGCATAATTGCGACGAACTAACGTACAACAAGATGTTAATAAGTATTAAGCGTTTAGTCACTTTTATGGGTGTACAGATATTGCGACATTTTTATTAAAAACGTTTTAATACTATACGAACAAAAGTGGAGTGCACGCTTAAAAGAGTTGGAGATTTTTAATTTTAGCGGCGGACCGAATCAAAAAATAAAGCAACAGATACGTATAAAACAGAAAATGAGTTCAAAAAAGACTCAGTCGAGAGCCAATACGGTGACATTACAGTACTACATTATATTGACACCTGTTTCGCGACTACAAAATGGAGTCTCACAAAGCAAAAGAGAAAACTTGATTTGGCTTTGCTACTTACGTCTTACTTTGGTATTTCTTTGAACAAAGATGCTTGGAGACCATCCTTCAACGCACGATCTAGAAACTTATAAAAAGATATCCCTTCCCTTGCAGTAAAAGACTGCCCAAAGTCTGCACGAAAGCGTTACTTGATAAAGTCGAAAAAGTCACGATTTAAGACTATTATTATTATTATTTTATTAAAACTTTAATTTCAAATTTAACTTCTAAATTTACCATGATTTACAACCTTAGAAGTCTTGTTCAATAATGAAATTGCAACGATTATTTATATTTTGATAAAAAAAATTAATTTATTAATCAACATCATGTTTAAAATAACCATACACTAAGCTAAAAAATTTTCTTATTTATTTACAAATTTACAATCTACTATTACAAGCTAAAAGTAAATGTGTTCAACTAAGAATACATTAGGGGGGGAAGTTATCCAGCGATAACACACCATGTAAATAATACATTAATGGTTACCTAAGATTCATCACTGATTTAATGTATCTGTAGGCCACTGTCTTTGTAGCCTTCTTCTGACTTCAGAGTGGAGGCACAGTTGTCTTGCTGCTTCGTTGGGATGTGCAGGGAGGTAGCTTCCTATTAATTCGTTGTTTGCTTCTTCAACGAACGGTATACTAGAGTCTTCGTGCAAGGTTTTGTTACTAATGTACCACGATGCATTGAAAATCATTTGAAGTATTTTGAATTCGATCCGTTGTATAATTTTTGTGTTTGATGGCTTAGCACAGCCCCAGAGTTGTACGTCGTACATCCAGATAGGCTAGATAATGCATTTGTAGAATGGCAATTTATTCTCTGTGGTAAGCTTGGATTTTCGACCTATTAGCCAGCTCACTTGACGTATTTTCATATTTATTTGGGTTTTCTTTACTGAGATGTGCGCATTTTTTTCTGATCAAGTGTTAATCCCAGGTATTTTACTTGGTTGGTCACTGGTAATAGTATATCATTTAGTGTGATTCTGGGACAGATGATGTTCCGGTTCGTGAATGTGATTTCTGCGGACTTTATGTGTGATTAACTTTGATTTTCCATAGTTTTAACTAGTCTTGCAGTAGTTTGCAGATTCTCAGATGCTATTTGTATGGCTGTTATGGCAGTGTCATCAGCAAACATGGCGATTGTGGTAATATTTGTAGTTGGAATGTCAGCCGTGAAAATTAGATAGAGAAGGGGTCCAAGGACACTACCTTGAGGAACACCTGATTAGATGGGGTTAGAAATTGGAGGTTCCAGCGTGGAATCTTACTTGGAAGTATCGATCGGTAAGGTATGATTTTAATACGAGATAATGGAATGTAGGAAGGAAAGATTTTAGTTTGTATAATAGGCCGTCATGCCAAACACGATCGAAAACCTGTTCAACATCCAAGAAGGCAGCGGTACACAGTTTCTTCTCCTCGAGGCTAGTGTGAATGTTTTTGGCAATACTGTGACATTGTTGTATAGTTGAATGAGCAGCCCGAAAACCAAATTGATGTATTGGTATCACTGAAACTATTTCACTGTCTTCTGAGATGTTTCTAAGGGGGATCCTTTCTAAGGTTTTAGACATGATTGGTAGCTGACTTGTTGGTCGGTGTGAGGTAGTTATGTTTGGTGGTTTATTTGGTTTATTGATCATGATTATTTATGCGACCTTTCAAGTAATCGGGTTGTATGCTAATCTTAGTATACTATTGTAGATTGTTGTGAGCAGGACAACTGCTTTTCGGGGTAGTTGTTTTACTATCTGTCCAGTAATCAAATCAAAACCAGGTGCTTTGTAATTATTACATCTAGAGAGTACTTCTTTTACTTCGTTTGGAGTGAAGGGTTGTATCGGTAGCATCATAGGACATTGTGCGTCCAAGAAGTTTTTAACGTGGTCGTCGTGGTTGTTGTTGTTGTTAGGTTCAGGTGCATTAAAAGCTTGTGAAAGGTGAGCAGCAAAGGTTGCTACTTTTTCCTGTTTAGTTCTTCCCCAATTTTCGTCGTCTTTCCTTATGATGTAATGTGCTGTGTCGGCCTGTTAAATGATTTGGTTGCCTTCCAGATGCTGTGTGGCATTTCTGGTTTCTTGTAAGGCAGTTTTCAATTGACGTGTTAATCTGTTGTATTCATTTTTGTCTATTGGATTACGACTCCTCTGCCATATGCGCTTGCTCTTCTTTTTTGCGCAACAAGGCGCTTTATATATACAGGTATGTTGTTTTCAGGATCTTTTTTTTTATTTTGTGGAGGTGTGGATATACATGCTGCTGTATGTATGATCTGAGTGAGATAATGTACAGCATTGTCAAAATGTTCTGGTTGTTTTATTCTCATATTTAAATTTAAGTTTTCATTTATGTGAGTTTGTAAACCCGCCAGCTAGTTTCTGGCGATTTATTATATGAGTGCTAAGTGTGGTGATGAAGGGTGTGTGGTCAGTGAAAAAATCCCAGAATGCTTCTATGGTGAGATAATTTATAGACGTACCGTGTAGAATAAAGAAATCCAGTAAGTATGGAATCTTGTTATGGTCAGTTGGCCAATAAGTGGGTTGACCTGTAGATAAGTAAAAGCAGTTTGTGTTCGTGATGACTCTGATTCCTTCTTTTTTCCGTAGATAGTTTTGATCCCCAGTCTGTATGCTTGGTATTCCAGTCCCCTTCGATGATGAACCTGCCTGGTAAATGCATAAAGAAGTCTTCATATTCTTCCGTGCTAATTCTATGCCTTAGTGGGCTATACATTGCAGCAATATCAAAACACCATGATTGAGCATTGATGTGAATTACTGCAGCTTATATTTTCTCTGTCTAGTGTTTTAGTTCTTCATGGTGTGGTATGGTGCTACGAATAGTAACAGCCGCAACACCATGTACAGTCCCATCAGGATGATTTGTACAGTATGTAGAAAAATGAGGAATTTTAAACATTGTTCTGTCGGTGAAGTGAGTCCGATACGCGTAGTACGTCAGTTTTGTTGTGTTGGATAAAATTAATTATTTCTCCTTTATGATTTACTAGGCCATTTGCGTTCCATTCTGCTAAGCGTTGGCACTAAAGCCAAGTAAAGTCCTGTCCAATGCAGCAGCTGCTTGTACACCTGCGTTTATTTACATGCGCTTTCTTTTGAAAATGAATATAGTATAGATTCCGCAGGTTTAGTTTGTATCCAGTCACGTAGACTTGTCAAAGACAAGACAATCCTAATGGTTCTAAAGGCCTCGTCTATAATTGAATCTGCTCTCATAGGTAATCGGTTTGACATAAAAACCAACGCCGAATGAAACTTGAACCAATCTTGCAAAATTCAAGAACAGCTTTTTACTACACAATTCAAACCAGATAGTTATATACCACAAAAAGAGTCTACGATACGTCGGATGTTTTCAATATTTTACTTCAATGACATCAGAAATACGGTCGAAAGTTCGAAATTGGTGAAATTTACTTTGTTCGATAAAGCAAAAAGATTTTAACTACAAAAATCAACACAAATTCCTACGGTAGGTTTACTGGATGGAACATGGACAGAAGTTATTGCGCAAAGGCATCTTGTACACTCCTTAATTTATCAAAACCGAATGCCTTGAATGTATCGCAGCGCGCGTCACGCCAACCTTTCCACCCACGACCGTACCTAGCCTTCGTTAAATAGTGAAATGTATTGGTGGTAGCACATGCCTTAGGCACAAAGAAAGTGGATTTGTCTCATTCGTCTAAAAAAGGAATTTTTGTTTAATAAATGAAAGATTTGTTTTCCACTAGAATAAAGACGTCCAGAAACGTTGCATGAACTGGAATGCACCGATTAATTATAAAAGAGCATAAAAATACAGAATCATCTTATGAATCTTTAAGTCACTAAAGCTTGAAAATGGCTAATTTTTTCGATAGTCATTTGGAGTGCCTTTTGCTTTTTATCAGATGTCTTATATCTCAAAAATGTATCAAGATGGGAATTTAGTTGTTGACAGTAGTAGGGAGGAATGACTTTCGGCCCATTCGTCAGGCACTAATCTTTAGTTTTTTCTATAACCCATTTAAGATTGAGATTTTAGCAAAATATTCACAGTTAGCAGATTTCTATATATTATCTTTATTGCTGAAATTTTAATATCGTATGATTGAAAGCTAACTGTGGAATAAAAGCATTTAACATATCAGTTGTTATAGAATAGTAGCATTACCTATTTGGGCTACGAAAGCACTAGGTTAGACTTTTTCTGTTTTTTTTTAGTTTGCAAAGTAAACAGAAGAGGGCAGAAAAAATCTAGACATTCCGTGTTTCAGCGACTTACCACGAAGCATAAAACAAGATTGATTGCTTGGAAAATTTCAATATCGTAAGTCTCTATGAGAAAAGTTAATGAAATTGAATTCCTGTACATCGTCAGCGTCTTATGAGAACCAGCTCAATGCAAAAGTCAATTATACTCATATTTACCAGGTGTATACCTATGAAATGAGACTTTCAGCTATTAGACCACAGATGTCGCTAGGAGTATTTTTAAACTGACCCAAATGTCTTATTTTTTTCGTCTGTCATCTGTCAACAATATTCAATTCATTGTTTGTGATGTTTCATACAACAACGCATTTTTTTCGCTCTTAAAAATGTCGAATTTCGCGCCTTCAAACTACGATTTGCGGACATCGTT
>VTPC01008252.1:22713-33258 GCA_011009095.1 Ignelater luminosus
AGTTTGTAAACCCGCCAGCTAGTTTCTGGCGATTTATTATATGAGTGCTAAGTGTGGTGATGAAGGATGTGTGGTCAGTGAAAAAAATCCCAGAATGCTTCTATGGTGAGATAATTTATAGACGTACCGTGTAGAATAAAGAAATCCAGTAAGTATGGAATCTTGTTATGGTCAGTTGGCCAATAAGTGGGTTGCCCTGTAGATAAGTAAAAGCAGTTTGGTTGAGCATTGATGTGAATTACTGCAACTTGTATTTTCTCTGTCTAGTGTTTTAGTTCTTCATGGTGTGGTATGGTGCTACGAATAGTAACAGCCGCAACACCATGTACAGTCCCATCAGGATAATTTGTACAGTATGTAGAAAAATGAGGAATTTTAAACATTGTTCTGTCGGTGAAGTGAGTCCGATACGCGTAGTACGTCAGTTTTGTTGTGTTGGATAAAATTAATTATTTCTCCTTTATGATTTACTAGGCCATTTGCGTTCCATTCTGCTAAGCGTTGGCACTAAAGCCAAGTAAAGTCCTGTCCAATGCAGCAGCTGCTTGTACACCTGCGTTTATTTACATGCGCTTTCTTTTGAAAGTGAATATAGTATAGATTCCGCAGGTTTAGTTTGTATCCAGTCACGTAGACTTGCCAAAGACAAGACAATCCTAATGGTTCTAAAGGACTCGTCCATAATTGAATCTGCTCTCATAGGTAATCGGTTTGACATAAAAACCAACGACGAATGAAACTTGAACCAATCTTGCAAAATTCAAGAACAGTTTTTTAGTACACAATTCAAATCAGATAGTTATATACCACAAAAAGAGTCTACGATACGTCGGATGTTTCCAATATTTTACTTCAATGACATCACAAATACGGTCGAAAGTTCGAAATTGGTGAAATTTACTTTGTTCGAAAAAGCAAAAAGATTTTAACTACAAGAATCAACACAAATTCCTACGGTGGGTTTATTGGATGGAACATGGACAGAAGTTATTGCGCAAAGGCATCTTGTACACTCCTTAATTTATCAAAACCGAATGCCTTGAATGTATCGCAGCGCGCGTCACGCCAACCTTTCCACCCACGACCGTACCTAGCCTTCGTTGAATAGTGAAATGTATTGGTAGCACATGCCTTAGGCACAAAGAAAGTGGATTTGTTTCATTCGTCTAAAAAAGGAATTTTTGTTTAATAAATGAGAGATTTGTTTTCCACTAGAATAAAGACATCCAGAAACGTTGCATGAAATGGAATGCACCGATTAATCATAAAAGAGCATAAAAATACAGAATCATCTTATGAATCTTTTAAGTCACTAAAGCTTGAAAACGGCTAATTTTTTCGATAGTCATTTGGAGTGCCTTTTGCTTTTTATCAGATGTCTTATATCTCAAAAACGTATCGAGATGGGAATTTAGTTGTTGACAGTAGTAGAGAGGAATGACTTTCGGCCCATTCATCAGGCACTAATCTTTTATTTTTTTCTATAACCCATTTAAGATTGAGATTTTAGCAAAATATTGATAGTTAGCAGATTTCTATATATTATCTTTATTACTGAAATTTTAATATCGTATGCTTGAAAGCTAACTGTGGAATAAAAACATTTAAGATATCAGTTGTTATAAAATAGTAGCATTACCTATTTGGCCTACGAAAGCACTAGGCTAGACTTTTTCTGGTTTTTTTTTTAGTTTGCAAAGTAAACAGAAGAGGGCAGAAAAAATCTAGACATTCCGTGTTTCAGCGACTTACCACGAAGCATAAAACAAGATTGATTGCTTGGAAAATTTCAATATCGTAAGTCTCTATGAGAAAAGTTAATGAAATTGAATTCCTGTACATCGTCAGCGTCTTATGAAAACCAGCTCAATGCAAAAGTCAATTATACTCATATTTATAGTTAGTACTTGAGTTTGCGTTTAACTCGAACTCCAGTAAACACGCGTTAGATTAGCGCAAATGCTTACTTCACAAGGTTAACTCAAGTCGTCTGTTTCCCTACCTTAGGGCTGAACACGAGTTGAATAAGTACGAAGTCATATTTCCAAGTTAAGTTCCAACCATAAAACATTAGAGCATGCCTGAATTGAACCCAAGTTGTAGTTTGACTCAAGTACTGAGAGTAAATATAAGCATTAATAACTTTTTATTAAATACCAAATACAACAGGTTGTTAGAATAAGCAATCCAGAAGCCAAAAGACTCTCTTTGTTCAGTAGCATTATCTAATAAGTAAGACTAAAAAAGGAATGATGAATTAAGAATGTTAGTAACGGCACTGTTTTGATAGTCTTGGAAAATCTCACTTAGTATACAAATTCTAGTTTAGGCTTATGGATGTCCATCTGGAAAGAGTTAAAACAGATTAAAGCAAGAATGTTCAAATACGTGATCGACTTTCTATGTTTTTTTGGTGTGTGCACATACTGACTCTTTAAAAAATGAAACAAAAATATTTCTATGTTACCCAAAACACAGTTGTTTAAAATACCTACACTTTAAGTAGTCTTATCAATAATAATACATTGATAGAGCAGGCCTATCATTAAAATACCGCAAATTTCCAATTTTTTTACCAGAACAAGACCAAGAAAATCTTTTGGAGAATCCAGGAAAGTGTAATTGGTCATTATTGAACTCCTAGTAGTTGTCAGATATAGTAGTAACGAAATCGGCACTCAAATCTTCATGTTTCACTGAAAATCTAACCTGCGTGCATTTATTTATCGATAATTGCTCCAGTATCTTACTTAGAAACTCAATTAGAATTTTGGGTTTTCACTCCGTGAATCGAGACATTCCTACACAGTCCGAAGTTGATCATCGCACAATTGATTTCGCACACAGTTTTCTCCTATTGTGCATGGACAGCCGTATTGTTTTGCAGATTTCTAAAGAAGATTTACCCTGCATAAATCTTGAAAGAAATAATATAATAAATTTTAAAGAAGTTCTTTTCTCAAGTCTACTGTAAGAACATAAATTATATTTTTTAGATAGCCCCCAAAGATGGTAATAATGGAGTAAACCGAAATCGTGCAATCTTGGTGGCCATGCAACCTACCTTACTCTTTCAATCCATATTTGGAGTTAGCTATTATTAACGAAACTGCCCCACATTTAACGCAAAATAAGCAGGAGCTCCATAATGCATAAGCCAACCGTCATGTTCTGCTGCCCGAGCTATGTCTTCTAATAATATGAACAATGATTCTTGCAAGAAATGTTCATAATTGTTACCATTCAATCTTAAGTAGTTCAAACGGTTCCGAAAAATTCGTTTTTAATCATGCCACACCAAAGAAGATTAATGCTGATGTTTCAACAAAAGTATAACGAAGGCACGTAGGAATTGCCAAAGTTGAAAATACAGTTCCTAGTGAAACATGCTTCATGAGTAAAAATAATCTTCAAAAGTAAACTCCGAGTCTTAAGTGAATTGTTGCACAACAAATTGAGGAAATCCGGTAACTTTGCGAATTGCTTACTGCGCATGTTCGATATACTATTATACACGCAAGCAACAATCGTTCCCGGCCAGTTCTATTGAGATACCTGTAAAGTGCGTTTCAATGGTAGGAGTCATCGTGCTATGAGTTTCCATAACTTTAAAGTTGATCTATCTGAAGAGGAATGTGTGCTGTGGTTACATTCGGCATTTGGCAATGAAGCACCATCCCGGGTCACTGTCTTTAGGTGGTATAGAGAATCTCGCAGGGAATGTAATTCGCTACGCGATAGAGAACATATGCAAAGGCCTCGCTCGGCAGTAACCACAGAAAACATGGACCACGTTCGCAAAATGACAACAAATGACAATCGGTGCACCTACCAAGCGAAAGAGGCTGATCTTAGTACTAGATCCGGAACTGTAAATAGAATCGTTCATGAAGTGTAGAATGCTAAAAAAATGGTTTCATGTTGGGTTTAACACAAGTTAACGGAACACCAAAAAGCCCAACGTGTGAGAATCAGTCGGCAAACTGTTCAGTTTAATGATGACGGTCGCCCAGTCATTTCTAAAATTATAACAGGTGATGAAACCTATACTCCTTTTTACGATGTACCAACACGTCAAGAAAGTAGAGTATGGATGTTTGAAGATGACGCAACGTCGACCATTATGGAAAAACGTTTGATGAAAAAAGTAATGTATGCAGTTTTCTTTAGAAGTGCAGGATTAGTAAAAGCTATTAAGTTGAAAGGACAGAGAATTGTCACAGCATTGTCTGCCTGAAGTTCTTAAAAGCCTGAAAATTAAGGGCTTAATGCTCCATCATGACAATTTTTCGTCCCATTCCACTGCGGTAACTTTGGACTTTTTAAAGAAAAATAACATCAAAGTTATTGAACATCCGTCAAACTCGTCTGATCTCGCAATGTGTGACTTCTGGTTGTTTTCTAATCTCAAAAAAAAAGTTACGTGATCATCCTTTTATCTCAGAAGGAGAGATTAACGTCGCTATAGGGAAATATTTTGACGCCATTTCAAAACTTCAGAAATGCATCGATGCTGGAGAGGATTACTCTGAACACACCTAATGTTTTGTGCTTCTAGCTTATATAGTTTTCTTGAATCTCAATAACATCAACCTATCCCTCGTATTTGTTTCTGAGTTTTCTTTGGCAATATTTAGAATTTCTTCTTCAGTATCTGGATCATTTTTACACTATCTTCTATCTACACTCAAAAACGTTTTGGCGCACTGTGAAGTTCTGACATTTACACTATACAATCTATCTTCCCGAACACCTTTCTCGAGCTTTCTCAAAATTAGATGCATATCTGCATATTCTTCAAAAGAACTGTCCTTAATGAAAAATCAAAAATATGCCTAAAGTGTTCGAAGCTGATATAACCCTGGTTACTTAGCAAGACATTAGCCAACTAGAAATAAATTATTTAGATTTATAAAACTTTAGCGAAAAAGAAATATAGAATTTCCTTGAAACGAAACATCACTGCGATTTGTGGAATACCTTTAACGGACACCCTGAATTTCAGCTCCTGCAAGGTACCTGTGATTGCTGATGATTTGATATAGTCACAAAAAAATCACTTTAATGTTTTAACTGTCTTTGTCTGATTATCTTACTTGTCTTCTAATAAACAATGTTCTGTAGATGTTAACGTGCTTTTCTTAGATTAGTTTGCTACATATGAAGGTTTAGAAGCTCCATGAGGTAGGTCCTAAAACGATATGGAAACAGTGTTATGGAAACCAAACTCTTAAGTAACTTTGATTAAATTCATAGAAGAATATTTACGCCAGTAAGAGTTATATTCTTTTGATATACTATTGGACTGCTTCTAACATACATTGCATTCAAATTAGTTTCTTTGCTTTATGTTAACGGTGTCGTTTTCCACTTTTTGACTGTTACAAATTCAACTTGTAAAAGAAAGCTGAAGATGAATAACTTGTCCCATCTGTAATTGTCATTCATTATCCATATTTCAAAAAGACTTCAAAGTACAAAGACAAAACTACAAGCATTCTTTGTTTAATTATTAAGATGTGGACTAAATCAAAAGAAGAAGGAAAAGCATAAAACGCTTTGTATGTGGAAACGCTCCTTTTCAACTTTCTAAAACTTATTTAAAGTGCGATAACCGGAATTGATTTTCTAGAATTATAAAGAAAATGTTTTTAGCTCACCTTTGCAAAATCATCATCATAAGGATAATAAATCATGATAATCTGAATACGATACAAGATAATAAATTACAAGTTTTCTAAAAAGCATCTTCCACCTGTATTTAATGTTAAATATTATAAATGATCTCAAAATTCTTTTATACAAATGAAATTCTTAAAAATTCAACAAATCTTCATTCCATTGATTAGCTATGAAAAGTACATAAAAAGAGCAATATTTTTCTAAGTCGCACGTGGTTACGATTTCATGGGCCATTACACATTCTGCATCCCAGATAGAAAATACATAAAAGTATTCTAAAAAGGCAAGAATCCAATTACAGATGTAATGATAGAAAAGAAAATGCGAATCGAGGCGGAAAGTTCCTTTTAAGTTTCAAGGTGCACTTTTCGAATCCAGGAGAGATATTTGTTCAGCGAGCTCTGAGCTTTTAAAGCTTTCTTAGATATCGGTGTAGGCTTTCATCTATAGTTTTTCAAACTCTTCGTCGACTAAAGTTTCTTGTGTGTTTTATTTTTGTTTTACAAACATGTAAGGGTAATAGAATTGACATAAAACATTCTAAATCGGTTTATGAATGAAGAGTTCCTTTACACTTTTATCCTTTTTTGCAGTTGTTTAAATTCGTGCTGGTTTTGTTTTACATTTTTTCCTTTTGTTTATCTGTTTTCTAGCTGTCTGGTTTACGATTTGGTTTTGTTTGTTACTTATTTTGTTTCTCAGCGATGTCGCTGAAGCGGACGACACATCGGGATTTACATTTATGTAAAACTTTCATAATAGGGACTCGCAGAAACAAAAATGTGAAAAAATGATGGATGAATTCTTACATTTTCAATTTAAATTCGTTTTATGTATTCGAACTAAACTTTTTCGGTTTTAAACACTTTTGTTTACTAATGGCTCAATCTATTCCAAACCAGGTTGCTCGACCATTAAAAAAAATTAATATGTTTGCTGTTGTTTGCTCAAGTATGAGTAGCTGAAAACATTTAATTTTTAATGAGGGCCATTTTTATTTCTCGGTGCACGCTGATTTTTGCGTTTGCAGGCATCTACGGAACATTAATTTCCTATGAACTGGCTAGTCATAAACATTTAAAATAAAAAGTATTGTTTTCTTTAGACCTTGATCTGCGTTTCTTGTCCCCTTCATTAAAGTCCTAAATTGTCATTTAATATGTGCCAATTGCTCTTGAAATTTGGTGACACAATTTAAAGAAACGCGCTTTTGAAAGAGTGTTTTTTATGGAAGGGGTGCAATATCAACGTTCATTCTGTTTGTGCTGGTACATATCACAAAACACTTCATGCTTAAAAAGAAGTTAGAATCTTGCTTCCTGTTTTTTATACAGTTGAAAAGAGTCACAATTTTCAGATTTGGCCTAACTTTAAGGATTAATATCTCTGGTGGGGGGCCAGATAAAGATTTGATTTTTTAGATATTATGCACCTCTACGGTAGTAAACTGCAATAGAAACTTCAACTTTGATATTTGTGTATTGTGGGAGATATCAAATTTTCAAAATGTTACTAAACAACGTCGCGTCCTGTCGAAAACAACAGGATTTTGTGCTTTTTGCATCTATAACAATCTGATTATACTGAAGCATAATAAAGACAGAAACATGCTTACATGATAAATAAATAATCTGAGATAACGTAATCTGTAATTTATGTCTTACTGAAAATAATAATAATAATAATAATAATAATAATAAATAAAATAATAATAAATAAATGTCAATGTCAACCTCAAGTCTTTCAGATAATGAAAATATAAGAAAATATCCGAGAGATAATAGATTTAGAGCTGCAACAAAAAACTTTAAAATATGTACGCAAGACATAAATGCAGCTGGATGTTTAAAAAGAAAGAAAACAATTGGACAAAATACAACAAGACAAAGTTTCGCTACTACTACACCACTACATCTCCATAAAACTCAAGAGATGTCGCAGTCTCAAACTGAAGACCTTCTGAGTAATAACAGTACCTATAGAATATATGCTGACTTATCTATAAATTATGATCAATGGAGATGTACATTCTACTGTTCAACAAACAAATATAGGTCAAAAACGAAAGAAAGTTAAATCTAAACAGGAAATATCAAATTTATTAAACGATAAAAGAAGTACACCAGAAAATAATGTTGCTAGCAAAAACCGTCAAGAATTATCAGCCCCAGAAGAGCATGTGCTTTTAACAGAACAAGATGTGTTGGAATGCAACACTCAGTTAGAAAGTGGTATATCCAATATACAACCAGTAATCACAAAAACAGGCAAACTAAGACAACGTATGAAGTGGACTGTGAAATTAACAGAACTGTCATGTATTGCGACTATAAAGCAGCAAATGGGGAGAAAGAACTTTTAGGATATAATAATGTTCATGGACACTACACTCGCGGAATTAATAAATATAGGACAATTACTGTTACTACGAGAAATAACTGTAAAACTATTTTTACGGAAGGCCTTAAACAATTTAATACTTTGCCAAATAAGATGAGAACTTCGCCAAATTTAAATACATTCAGAAATAAGTTAAATAAATACAAAATAAATTAACAGTATATTCCTGGTGTTATTTGATGTTTTTATAAATTAATATTGTTTGTTATTTACTGCTCTATTGTATATTTCCTGTTTGATATAATGTTAACTGTTATTTATTGTTAGGGGATACTTCTTGTTATATTTAATGTTAACTGTTAGTTATGGTTTAAAATAATTTTAATTTGTAAATTGTAAGGATAATTTTATTATTGAATGTACAAAGAAATAGCATGGCTAAATATACAACTTTATTATTATATAGAGGTAAAATGTACAATTTGTTTGTTAATATACATCCACAAATAAAAAATGTTATTGAACAAAGAATAGTAGATCAAAGAAGAATGATAGTAGTTAACAATAAAATCCCACAAACGATATTAGATGAAATAAAAGTAAATGCTACTAGACAAGAATATCAACCAACAACACAGGATGAATACATTATTGCAAGACAGTAATAATTATGAAGAAACAACACAGAATGAACATATTATAACAGTAGATAGAAGCAATGAAGAACAGAAACACGAAGAAACAAGATTTGAAGTCGAATCAGAAATAGAAAAAGAAACTGAAAAAACTGTTATGATAAGACAAGAATTTGAAAAACATTTAATCAAATATTATTGAGCAGATCCCACGAAAAGGGAAAGATTACCTAAACTCAGATTTAATAAAAAGACACCACTGATCATATACGAGATTAATAGGATAATTCGAAACAAAACAGATAAAGATATGAACATAGAAGTAATACATAGCCTTATTTATTATGGAGCCATTAGTACAATACACTTACATTCTCAAACTCTATACGTATTAAATACTAAACCAATAAGAAAGGAAATAAATGAACCACCCTGGCAAAAAAAGAATAGAAAGAAAAATAGAATATTTAAGAAGTGATATTGGAAGATTAATGGCCTTTAAAAACAGTAATAGCTCCAGAATTCCAGAACAATTCTAAACAGTTATAATCAAACAATTACTATAGACTTTATAATAGATCAGAAAAAGCAATTGTTAAAAGCACTGGCCAAAAGAATTAGAAGATACAAGAAATCATACAATAGGAAGAGAAATAACAAACTTTTTGAAAACAATGAAAAGCTTTTCTATAGAACACTAGAGCAAAAAACAAGTAATATAGAAAATTACCCCACCAAAAAAGAAATAGAAGGATTTTGGTCAAATCTCTGGTCAAAAGAAGGAAAATTTAATAATGAAGCTCGTTGGATTAAGGATGAAGAAAATTCCAATAATAGTATTCCAGAGATGCAACTACAAGAAATAAATGAAAATCATGTAAGGCTGGTTATTCAACGTACTAGTAATTGGAAAGCACCTGGATTTGATCAAATTCACAATTATTGGATAAAACAATTCCCATCAACTCATGAAATGATTGCAAAATAATTTAACTATCTTTTAGAGAATCCGTTAGAAACACCTTTATTCCTAATGCAAAGGCTGACTACTCTTATACCAAGAAATGACCATAAGATAGATCCGGCACAATATAGGCCAATTACATGTTTACCAACAATGTACAAGGTACTTACAGCTATAATAAAGCAAAAAATAACAGAAGTTATATATTAGCAAGAGAACAAAAAGGTTGCTGTCAGGGTGCCAAAGGGTGTAAATAACAACTAATAATAGATAGTGTTATAACGGAGCAAGCTTTACCTAGAAAACGTAATCTACAAGTAGCTTACATAGATTATAAAAAAGCTTATGATAGTGTACCGCATACATGGTTAAGAAAGATATTAGTTATTTACAAAATACATCCTAAGATTTCAAATTTCTTAAAAATAAGTATGTGTAAATGGTCCACAACTCTCACATTAAATACTGGAAACAACGTCACAACATCTAAACAGATAACAATAAAGAGAGGTATATTTCAAGGCGATTCGTTAAGTCCAGTATGGTTCTGCTTGGCACTTAATCCGTTATCCACATTATTAACTAAAACGAAATATGGCTACAATATAAAGAATACAGACCAGTATTACACATTTAATGTATATGGATGACCTAAAACTGTATACCACCAATATGCAACAACTTCATTATTTGACTGAGGTAACAGGAAATTTTAGTAAAGATATTGGCACGGAATTTGGAACTGATAAATGCAGAACGAATAGTATTATAAGAGGAAGATACAACGAACAAGCTAAGTACAGAAAAAAATGACAAAACCCATATACAACACATGACATCAAAAGAAATGTACAAATATCTAGGTTGTAATCAGACAATTAAGTTAGAGCATAATACCATTAAGTCACAATTAACAGAACAATA
>VTPC01008252.1:38258-102222 GCA_011009095.1 Ignelater luminosus
GGGTTCTAGAATCACGACGACATTCTTAATTAAAATTCCTGTAAATCGTACCCTCGCTTGGTCCATTCTAACGATTTGCCAGAATGGGATATCATCAGCTTTCTTTGTCGTACCCAAGCCGTGGGGTGATATGTTAAAATTGTCACGAAGGCTTCAAGAGTCTACACTGTTTTCGAGAACCATAATACCAGAATTTGGACATGAGTCTTTTTTCAGACTAGTACTTGAAATATAAAAGAGAAAATGTTAAAAGTTGTGATGACTATTTAACATTTTTAAAAATACAAATAATGGTAATTTGAAATATATTTTTCTTTTGCGCATTCTTTTTACAAAGAGCAACGTTTTTTCGCTATAGCGTTTTGTTCGGGAAATTTTTTGTTTTTTCAGCTAACCCTAATAATTATAGTAGATTTTCTTTAATAATGCAATAAATAAATCTCGATCAACTTATTAATTTCTCAAACCCTCCAAAATATAATAAATTAGGTAATTATTATTTTTTTAAAAGTTACGTTCTTCAAATGCGCACTTCACTTTACAATGCATTGTTGCAATGCCGGAAAATGTTCGTTGCTCCAAGAAAAATGCTCTCAGAATGGTAATTGCATAATGACTCTTCACTTCTACATGTTGATATTTGGTTAAAAGGTATAAAAAACTTCTTTAGATTTTATGATAAATTAGCTATTGCTAAATGTTTCGAAAATAGTAATTTTTTTTAATAGCTAAGATTGTAAAATTTTAAAAACTGAATATTAAAATTAAAACATAGAAGGTAGATATTAAAAGTAAGTAAAAGATTTTTATTTAAAATCTCATAATTGGCAAAAGGCCCAATAGATTCTATTAGCTGATACTAAAAAGTTCTTTTTGAAACAAAGCACAAGTATTTAATAACAAATTCTGAAAAATTATTCATTGACATAATTTAAACAAAAACATAATGAAAATCATGAAAAGACCCGACAAATGCTACATGTTAAGTTAATAAAGAGATTAAAAAGTTAATGTATACCTCAAATCTAAAGTATAAGTACCGTAATCATCGGAATAGAGATGGAGAGCATGTAACAACACATGAAATAGAAGAATTCAAGAATGTAAATTGAAGAAGTAAAGAAGTAAAAACCTGGTTGAACTAAGATCAATTAAAAAAGCAACATCATGAAACAAGCAACAAAGGCCTACGTTTGATACTAGGTGACCAAAAAATAATAAAGAAAGAAAGCAAGAATTGTGAACAAAAATACTTATTAACCATGATAAGGCTTATAATTAATTAATTAGTTAAGACACTTCTGCTTGGGAAAAAAGCAAAGTAGTATAAAAAGTTCGATTTTGTCATTCTCAATATGAGCACATTTGAGCCCTAACTAAAGTAGCACAGTCTGGAAATTTGAGAACTTTACTACAATATTACTTACTATGCGTTTGTATTGCTTTGATAATCTTGACGATGGACAAATAATGCAATATATTCTGGCATTACTACTATATCGGCAATTTATTTTTTTGCATAAAACAGCTTTAAAAGACAGGGCCGGCGCTAGGGTTTTGGCTTCCCCTGGGCAAAATTTATTCGGTTGCCCTAGATTCTAATAGATCTAGATCTTACCATTTTGTCTGCTAGGCTGTAACTAGAATTGCTGTCTAGTAGACTATACATTCTTAAAATAAAACAAGAACACCAGTAAACTGGCCTTTCGACTTGGCAACTTTTATCTCATTTAACCGACTTTGTATCTCTTACCCTTTACGAGATCCCAATGGTGAACCTCGAATTTTGGACACACTTATCAGATCCTTTTTAACTGCATGTCCTCCGAGTTACGCACTCCGTGTGTTGAGATCAAAAAAAGTCCAAATAAATCATCCAGAAGGAGCTTATTAAATCTGTACCTTCCTTGTCTTTATTGATGCAAATGTATCAATAAGGAAGTCGAAATCAGTCTTCGCAGCTTCTTCCCTTTCAATACTCAGTATAGCAAGATCGCATAATCGATTTTGATCTATGGAGGCTCTCACATAATTTAAAATTAATTTTAATTTGCTGAAAGATCTCTCCAGTTAGCAATGAATACAGAAATTGTTAACCTTACTTGGATCGCTATACGAAGATTTGGAAATAAGCTCTCATCTCCATATTGCGCAATAAATTGCAGAACTTTTTCAGGTCTTGATATTTTAATGCCGATCCGGTTTGTAAGCAACATTCTAAAGTCCTGAATTTCTTCGTATAATTGTTGACCATCAACATCGCAGTTGTAAAAATTTCTCAAATTTCCACATTTTAGTTTTAAGACGTCACTGTTACTGCTGTGAAACAATCCCTCAACGTCAAGTGAAAACTCAAACTTCTTGTCCATTTCATGCAACAAGTGAACCTATCAGTCATCTCCCTAGAAAGAAGGTCAATTGTTCCCTTCGTGACTCTTTCAATTTCCTGTTTAGCTGTTAATTCAGCATCGGTGGACCTTTCACGAGTCATTCTTTTCTTTCGTCTTGGTCATTTTTCGGTTTCAACATCCCAATCTTGACAGAGTCTTAATCCCATTTCTAGAGCTTCACTTACCAAAGTTTTTCTTTCATCGTCAAAATGATTTCTGAGAGCTTTCAAATCTGAGCCAGCATCGTGAAAGTCCATGCTCGGATCTTGCAGTCTCTTTTGAACCCGTTCAATAGGAATGACTACTTTATCCCAAAAACCTAGTCAGAAGATCGTGATTTAACATACGGTTGTCCAACTGTCTAGTTTAACTTCTTGACTCATTAGTCTCATATGTACCGTCCATCATGACCTGGAGAACTTGAAGTGTATCGTCAAGGTATTTATTTGTGGGCTTCACAGCTTCTACCCTTGCACTCCATCTTGTTATAGACTCCGACTTAAGAACTGTAGGCACAGCGTTCTTGAGTTTTTCCCAATGTTGAGTTGACGAGGAGAAAAAATACATCAAGGGCTTGAATCGTTTCAAAAAATGTTACCATTATTGCGTCCTGTGTGGCTGCGTGTACCCCAACCAAGTTGAGTGAGTGATTATCACAGTTCACAAACACTGCCAGATGGTTCTTCTCATTTATTCTTTCCTGAACACCACTTTTGTGTCCAACCATCATAGCAGCGTTACTATAGCACTGTGGCCGACAATTCTGCAAGTCTATTTTATCCTTCTCTAACTGGTTCGAAATGGTTTCAACTAAGTTCTTAGTATCTTTCAGGTTCGTCTGAATAAAACCAAAGAAGGATATGAACTGTTTCTTTTTTCAAAATCGACTTTCACATATCTTATTATTTCTGAAACTTGCTCACCTGTCTGATGAGGAGTGGAATCGAACATGAGACCAAAGTACTTAGCTTTACGAATTTTTACGCCCAAGTTAAAGACGGGTGCTACATAGCAAGTGGCACCAAATGGCGCCTCTTCCCATTGGCACCCAGGGCACGTGCCCTGCCTGCCACACCCTAGATACGCCACTGCATTTATGTTAGGATAAAAGAAAGTATTCACTACAGGATGTTAGTTTACGGTGCTTCTAATAATTCCACAGTTTTACCAGTTATACCTACTTAAAAGTGCGGTTAACAAATAAATTCAACGGTGATTGGTTGCTGGTATTTCCATAAATTATTATACCGTATAGCTTATCTTTAGTGTACAGTTTTTTATAATTTTTATTTATATTTTTAATTAGTGTAATATTATTTTATTATTAAAATTTTTTGTTGGTTTTGAATTCTGGCTGCCCCAAAAATTTGGCTGCCCTTGGCCGGTTACGCCGGCCCTGTAAAAGATCTCAGATAAAAGAATTTTTTATAGACAAGTACATGAGACTTTTAAGTATCAAACAGCATTGTGCTGGGTATAAAGACAAAGGAACCAGCGTGTTTCAAATTCGGTATCACCTATATCAGAAATGCACCGGCCTGTAGTATTCAATCACAAGAATTTTGCAAGAATCGGATGAGATTTTTAAAATTGTAAATTGCGGGAAATTTGCAGTTTTATTTAGAATTTTCTTAATTTTTTCCAAATGGCACTGATTCCCTCAAAATCTTTTTTATTTCTTTTAATCTAATTAGCAAGATTTCGTTTGAAGTTTTTATCTCAAATTACGAACTACCTTTTTTCTATACAGGTTCTGCTTCGGATTTTGTTCTTTGTTGAACTGTGCATATTTCTTACCTTCTTTTGTAGTTTCTTGTTACATTTTGTTTTTCCACCACGAGGATTATATTGGTTTAGCCTGTCCATACTAATGGAAATAATTCTCTGTTATCAGTTACCAATTCGAGGATGCTCTGAACTCACAACTAAGTCAAGGCCTGTTCAATTTCAAAGTCTCCTCAAGACAAGTTAATATATTTAAGGTCTACAGAAACATATAGCATATTGTGGCATTTATTTTTATAAGATTTCTCATGAAATTTTTTGATACTGTTACTTATTTTGTACACATAAAGCTTGGCTTTCTCAGAATGCGACAGTTTTCAAGATACCTAAACTTAAAACTAGCATCTCATCATTATCGCCATCCTGGATTTTAGTTCTTTATTAAAGGATGTATAACATTTGTCGAAATTTGTATTGATTTCATGAACAAGATTTTGTGCCAAAACTGTGGCTAATTTTTAGAATTCTAAAATTACAATTTGCGACCTTTGGCCTGCTCTGACAGATCAAATATTAAAAATGGAGAGGAAACTTTGCTTCTGTGAGTTATTTCATTCAGCATGAAAGGTCAAGTAAAGAATGTGTGTGCCAAGAAGAGAACAGTGTAATACAACACTCCGTGGAGATTTTAGTAAGCTATGAAGAAACCATTAGACATATTAAATTAAGATTGGAAAGATTCTAGAAGATGAATTACTATATCCTCGTATTCAACTGCAGAATTTCTTTCTACTTACCAAATCTAAATGCAATTGAAGGGAGGGGGAACTGTAGAATTCTGGAACATTTTCAATTTTTTTAATTCTTGTTAACATCTTTTTAAAAAGTGCATCACGATAGAAATTTTTCTAGGAATTTTGAAATTCTCTGGAACTTCAAGGTTGCAGTGACGCTGTTATTTCGGTTAGCTTAGCTTACCTTAGCGTTTTGTGCATCTGGCGATTGATGAGGAACGCATTTTAACTGACATTCACTGCAGCTACCGATTAGTTTTTGTGAGGCAGCTTCTAGAAAGCAAGTTTAAGTAGGCGTCGAATTTGCTAGAATTTTGCCTAGCTAAAGGTTGCCCAAATTTCAGTAGGGATTGTTAACATGCCAAAAGGTTTACGACTTTACTTCCGTATCCAAAACGAAGACACGTTGTGACTTCGATCGCAATTAAACAATTTGCAAATTTTGATGCTTGGCTATATTGGTTTCCTGTCCTGTTAAAAATAGAAAGTACAACCGATAACTTATATTGAAACTATTTTGGAGTTTTTATAAACTTTTTCTATCCATCCAGCTTGATTAATTAGTTGCTATTATATTAAGATGCTGCTATGTTATTTCTCGTAAAGGGCTTATCGAGCAATTGTCATCTATGTAATCTATCTGGAAACGTTTGGCACATCATCTCCATCGACGCTAGAAATTATCTTGCCTTAGTTAGGTTTTTCCAATTTATAAAATTACCTGAAGAAATAACAAAAAAGAAAACGTCATTTCTCAAAGCACTTAATTTACCATCCAGTCTGATCAATTATGAATATGTTAATTTGAGTTTCTAGACAGGACCCTATTTAATATTAATTTGGTAGTTCTGCAGTATTGCTAATACAACGCACAGTGATACTAGGAAAACGTTCATGAAACTCAATCTTTTTCATGTTATACGCTCACAAAGCAACAATAGTTTTATTAGCCCTGTGTGGTAGAAAGATAGAACTTCAAAGAGCATGCTAGCAAAGTGTTCTGTACGTACAATTTACACAAGTATGTGTGAAATTTGGTGCGAAGCAAGCAATGTGCATCTTTGACGTATTCTTTCCTATCTATCCTGTTACTTTTCTAAAATTAGTTTTGAATTTTTTTTATTTGATCATCCAAACTTTTATCGTAGGTAGTACCAAACAACTTACATTTGGAAACTTTTTTAGACTTTTCGATATAAATATATGATAACCTTGAAATTACAACTTTTCTAAAATAAGGATCCCAACCAAAATTTATTATGAATTTATTCCTTTAAAAAATTATTCAACTCCTGCTCCTACTGATAACTTTTCTGAGACATAATTTTTAATTTTATTTTAATAAGATAATAGCGTCTTTGGTACATTTTACACGCAATTAAACAACAATGAGATATAGCTAAAATACTTACGACTTGTATCATACTGAATCCCATTGAGTTGAGCTAAACAAGGAAGTATTGCTAAACTATTCGAAGAAGTCGGCGGCCAACACAGAACCGTATCAAAATCATATCCACAACCCTCAATAACAGGTATTAGTTTTCTCTTTAACTGACAAGTTAATTCTGCATGAGTCTCATTTAACTGATTTAAAAGTTCCTCATCATCCCGTATTAAATAAACCGATTCGTGATAACCGTCACTGTTATCCATTTCGGTTAAGTATTTTTTTGAAACTCTGTAAAACTTAATAAAAATTTTAAAATAAATATTTTTCAATAAATCTCTGATAAGAATCAACTTACTAAATAAATTAATTTTTTTTCCTAAAATGATTATAATTTACGACATAATAGTCGCAATTATTATCAACCCCCTCCGATCTGCACGACCCGGCGTTGAAATTCGAACTGCAAGTCGAACTCCGAAATATTCTCCCTCTGTAAGGAGGATGCAGTGGTTTTAACATCCCGGCGCGTGCTCAGGTAACAATCAGATAACTAATAGCTCATTAATTTATTAAGGGTTTTGTTAGGATCAGTATCCCGTCGTCCTTGTCGTTAATTAAAGTCTACTTTTAAATTCCAAGACGTTAAATATAACATGAATAATTAGATTTTCTAGATTTTTATTCTAAATACAAACTCTATCATTATTATAATGATTCTCGTATAAAAGCACAATTTATAAATTAAAATATGAATAGAAATTTTCATGAGTAGTAACGTTAACGAAGCTGCCGCAAAGTCCACATTTGTTGTTGTGTTTCAATTTTTGAGGGCAACCAGTACCAGGTTCTCCCGGTAGGTAAACAGGTAAACCGATATAGTTTCCTCCAGGACCATAATTGCAAACAAAGTAGAATTCGTAAGAAGGTGTGCCGTCAGGAAGCTTTACTACGTAATGAGTTCCTGCACAACCTATCCTATACGTGTCGGCCCACATCATTTGAGTGTAATGTCCTACTTTTATATCGGGACCTCTGGAAATTATTAAGAACTTGTAAATAAATAAAATGAAATTAAACAGAATTTACTGACCTGTCTCTCGTATCCAATACCCATTCATTCTTGAAGATAGCAACCTCGTCGTACCAATATCTTATTAAACGTTGCATGGCGTCCGTAACATCTATATTATTCACGCTGCTATTTACATATCCTAAATTCTGTCCAACATGCTCGAATTTTTCTTAAAAGAATAATAATAATTAAACATTAATTCAAATTGTTTACTATTATATTTTATTATAATTAATGAATACTTTCAGGGTCTTTATACATTCTATTTAAATTAGTTGTTACTAAAAAATTGTTTATAATAATATTTTTAAATGTGAGAACTTTTAGTTTTTTGCATATTTTTTCTAATTTTGAGGAAGAGATATTTTATTTTTAACTTACGGGTTCTTCTACACTCGTCGTGAATTAATGCAGCGCCATTGCACGCGTTTGCCCAACATTGAGCTATGAATTCTAATTCTCTGTCATACGTCTGAAAAGAAAAGAATTTTTAAGGAATTTCTCACTATATAAAAGATGGAATTCGAATTCTTTGTTTGTAATTATTTATTACAGAGCTCTAAGATATAGTTAGGAAGTGCAAACAAGAATTTATTAATTAATGCTTGACGTTTTTAGTTTGCAATGTCCCTTTAGGGCAGACAACATTGCAATTTAAGCTTCAGAACTACATACTAAGCATATTAAACATGGCATGTCTGAGACTAAAAATGATAGAAAGAAGTTTAAGAATTTTAGCAACATCAGGATTTTAATTTCTAGTTTTGGTGAAATCTCAATTGAAAGCTAACTTAACCTAAAATATCTGCCGATTTCGCGAGTACCATCGAACTTTTGAGCGTTTTCAAGCAGATCGGAATTCTCATCAGATACTAATAGCATAATAGCAAACTGTTGAGAATGTGAAATCCAATTGTGATAATTTTCTTGAGGCTTCCACTTTATGGGTGCATGAACAACGACTTGGATCTGCCTACTTTCACCTCCCTTGATCAACTCTTGATGTTTTCTTTCCCAGCGCTGTTAGCTACAAGAACTAGGGGTCATTCTTTTTCAGATTACATTTCTCTTTATCCCTGAACATTAGAATGATGAAACAACATTATCTTCAGTATTGGAGTGAGGCAAGAAAAAACTTACAAAATGATTCACTCCAGGCAGGGATGTAAAGAAGTTTTGGTACCGAGGAGCACCTTCCTCCAGTTACTCGAAAGAACACTGCAGCACATAGTTCAAAACTAAACTAACTTTAGAAAAATTAACTAACAATTTAGAAATTCGGTGAAGTCAAAAAAAAGGAACCAAGTAGGAATTCAAAAATCAGCAAAATAATCAAAAAGGTATTTAGCAAAACTAGACGAAACTAGAGGCAGTTCACGATGAAGAGATTGAGATGGATAACAGTGATGGAACTAAGCCAAAACTAGACCAGATTATTGTAGACGATAGAAAAGTTTCTGATAAAGGCGGATCAGCTAGACCTTCTTGGCGTTCACAACAAATAATAGGAACACAAAAGCTACCTAATGCAGAACAGAAAGGTAGATTGGTAATATGAAAGATATGCCTCGAAGGCCTGATTGAGTACAGATCAAAATCTTGAAACTGTTTATTTTCATAATACTTTCCAAGAAATCGCATCACCGTAACTATCATCGTACATCAGCAGGCCTCCAATTAGTACTTTAAAACATTTATTTATGATTTTGACATTTTTTGACATAATGTTGTTAAAATTTCTAAATCCTAGATAAGCTTTAGCATTCCTAGCAAATGTATCCCAATCCGCCCTTGTAAACTAATTACAATTTGAACTGCTGCGAAATAAAAAAATTAAAAAAAATTTTTTTAACGATCTTTTTCTAACAAAAAGTAACTAAGAAGATTTTATTGATATCATCAAGGTGTATAGGGTGGATTTATGATGCTTAGACAAACATTTTCCAAATGGAACCTTAGTCTATTTGCCATATAGTTCCAAAATTATTGACCTTCCAAGCTGCATGTAGACAACTTTCAGGCGCTTTATGATTATCATAAGTTATCAGAGTTAATGATGCGAAAGCTTTTATTTTCAATGTCAGTTATATTTCAAGTCTCGAAGAGGACATTGATCAAACGGTAGGTCGTAGGCTCTGGATTGGTCATACTGACCTGTATCAGTCTAATAAGCAACACCACTTTTCTTCAACACATACTTACTTAAGCTATTTAAGAGAATAGACGTTACACTAACAATATTTCTAACCGATAAGGTGACGGATGAGAAAGACGACTATAGGCCCCCGGATCAAGTACATGCTTACAAGCAAAGAAGCAAATCTACTAGACTGTAGTTTGTAATCAATAAAATGTCCAACAAATATACAATACTTCACTCATCTCGGTTGCCCAGTAAATGAGAAGTGGAGCTACGTAGTAGATATCATATAATACAGAATAATTATTTACCATTTCCAGTTTCAATAAAATACACATCTTTTAAGATGTGAGGCTACCCAAAAATCCAACGGACAAGATGAGTAAACAAAATAATCAACACTGAGGCCTTGAAGAAAATGGACAATTCTATTTCGGATATATCATGGGAAACTACAAATTCAGTTAGGTCAGTTATTGAGGTTATTCGCAACTACTGGAATTTTCAGAATTAAAAGTAATCAGAATTTAGAAAGCAATCAATCGGTCTACAAGTTCTACAAGACACAGAGGAAGCTATGGTTCTTAATCAAAAGTCAAAGACCCGCTAGATTCCAGGATCTCAAGAAGCAAAAATCCATAAGAGTACAGAAACTCTCATAAAGCCATAAGCCCCAAAACTTAAGATCCCATAAAAGCCAGAAGGAGAAGAACACAAAGACCTGGGGAATTACAAGAAAAATGCAGAAAAATCTGAGATTCGTTAAGATCTAAGTGGTCATAAGAAACCAAACATTTTAAAAAAAGAGAGACGATTAGCAATAACTTCTGAAACCCGTGAGTATGCAAGATCCCGTAAAAATAATGAAACAAATTATAAGTCACCTTTAGAAGTCAGAGAAACTGCTAAAATATTCAAAAGTTTAGCAAGCTGAATTTTTAAAAACTTTGCAAAACATACCAATTTTGATTTTGAGAACGATCAAGAAATTCTTGTTCATATCCCAAATTCTTCCCACGTGCATTCTATAACAACTTCCTTCACAATTTTAATTAGCAAGTTACATGTCGTTTAAAAACGTTTTTCATCCTTTGCACTAGCATATAGATTTTTTTAAAATATGTCGATTAGTTTCCAAAAAATTGCTTCTTTAATTTTTATGTTAAAAAAACAAAAAACTTCAAGTTATAATTCCGACAATTTCTATCTGGTCCCTTTATAGGATTTCTTCTGTCACTCTAACACTCTGGGAAAATGTTCATCCAAAGGCTGTCGCAAGCGAATATCATAATGCGAGGATGCACCACCTTCTTGTCATTTTCCAAAATTTTGGTAATCATAGAGTCAGTCAAGTCTTTCAATAAATGTAATTAAGTATCTCCATAGAGGTTGCCTTGAACAAAAAACAGTTCAGCCATGGTGTCTTAAAATTTAAGAAGTAATTCTTCGAAAAGTAATCGACATGTATTGAAGAAATTTGCGTGGTTGTGTAATGGATGAAAAAACCTCTTAAATGATGGGTCACTTGATCCCTCGGTGTTATTTAAAATTCTTTTCAAGAGACCTATTATAGAACGTACGAGAGCGGAGCCTGGTATATGAATTCTTTATCAAAATTGGTTCCCTTCAAAATTGACGTATTTTACCAATTTTTCAAAAACTGATTTTATGACGAGTTTTGAAGGGTCAAACGGAAACGATAAGTCGCCTATTTTTGAATATTGATTTACTATTGTTTTTCTTTCTTAAAAATAATCCCTGGCTATATCCTAAAAATAAAGATTCTCGAATTTCTTTAATGAGATATCTCTGTAGTGAATAGAAATATGGAAGAATGGAAAAACTAGAATGGCAGGAAATGAAAAATGTATTATCGCAGTCTTTTCTTCGCCTACTTGAATTTGATACCATGGAATATCTTACTTTGTTTGGAAGCAGATCAGATGACAGAGTTAAAAGTTTAGATAATTAATGGGATTTTCTTCTAGTTCAACCAGATTGCGGTCTATTTAGGTAATCTTCACGAAAAAGACCCAGTTGCTTATCATCTCTCTGTTAAAATATTTTTGAGAACTATAGAGGAATATTTTTGAAAAATGGGCTAACAAGAATTTAGTTTTCAGAATGAGTATGGAATTTACAGAAATGGGTTTGGGTTTATGTAAAACTGAATTATTCTATTGATTTAGATATTTCTTAGATAAGAAATCTTGTCCAAAGACAACATTTAACAGATACAGATAATTTTTAGCAGAAGATGTAAAAATTTAAACATCACAAGTTTAGAACAACATTGTAATTGCGACAAAGAAGATCACGCTACGTAAAAACCTAGACAGCTCAATGTGGTGATTACTTCAAAGGAAAGTTGGAATTTCCTGATCCAATAGCTCTCTCACATTTTTCCGTCCCTGAATAGCAGCGGTATTTTTTAATCATGTTTAACGTCACATGCAAAAAATTTAAAAGATGGTGTAAAGTGCTGTGATCGTTGAGAAGAGTTTCCAATATCGCATACAACAAGAGAGCGGAAGGAAGAATGAAGAGACAAGTCAATAATCTTTTTTGAATTGGGGCCCAAACTTGAAATTGCGTTGCTGTGGCACTTGGGAAATTTTATTTGTAAACAACCTCCATCATTGATATCCAAGGATTTATAATTCAATGAGTCATTTTTTGTTTGAATTAAATTTGATCAGCATATCTATATAAATAAACGACATTTAAGTGGTTTTTCCACATAAAAATAAAATATTGAGTTTTATAACTAATTTAAGATTTCTTTGCTGCTGAGAATATTCTCACTAATGGATGTACACTATTTGCAAATTTTCAAAAACAATAATCTTCTTAGACTATTATATGGTTAAAGATTTAAAAATAGAAAATGAAAAAATTGTCTATTGACCACCTGGACTATTCATATATGAATATTACCTTGTTGATCTTCAAACTTGCTTAATTAATGATATCATACATTTTATACCAACACGTGCAGAGGTAATAAACATTCAAATCTATTGACAGGTTGCACTTACTGGTATTTAATCATCATTATAAACAATAATAACAACTTACCATAATGCGCATATTCTTTGCCGATGGTTGGTGTCCTCTGAGTTCTTTGCCAAGACCAACTCTGCATCTTAAAGCATTGTGCATATTCAAAATCATTTGCCTCTGGCTATCAGTTAATCCGATCATTTTAAAATCTGGACCACATTTAGGATCTGGACCACATTTCTAAAAAATCCAAACAGTGTAAAAATATTATTTAAGTCGATTTTAATCCACTTACTACTTCATCCCTTTTACACACTGTATGAACATGAGCAGTATCGTCACCATAATTACAATGTAGATCACAATAAGGATTTTCACTTGAACACTGGATGTTATGAATAATTGACATCAATAAAATAGCAATAAACTTTAAGAACACCATTTTTGAGGCAGTGATTTTTCCAAATCGTAAAGATTGATATTTACTCTACGATGAGTAACAACAATCTGACTAATTCGACAAGTTGTTTCCAACTGACTATATCAAGTTTAAAGAATCGAGGAAAAAAAGAACATGTAATAAACCTAACGAGTGAACTGTTTTTATGCTTTTTGCGTGACCATCCTTGTCGTTATCCTTCCTGGATGGGATTTAAATAATTATTATCAAGAGAAGAAAAAAAAGGTAAACAAGGTAAAAGACATTGTATTTGAGATATTCGTATTCTGTGCAATGCGCTCAAGAAGTTTTGTATTGAATTTTCAATAGACATTAAATATTCTTTTTTAATTTTTATGCGAACTTTATTGTATTGTTTGCCTATTGTTTTACATAGCGTAAGTGTAATAAATTTTAATTAGGATTTGACACTCTGTATATTGACCTTTGATATAAATCTAAATTGAATTTGCATTCTTAATTATTAGTTTGTACAAATCTTTTTAAAATATTTAGTTAACAGGGACATGAGTTTTTTCAAAGGATTTTTCACTAGTATTTGGTTTGAATTTTAATGACTTTTCACTAGTTACCGTTAAAATTATATTCAAAACATTTGAATATGACTGTACAATGTTTACACATGTATAAAATAAAAAATTAATTCAAGAAGACACGTAACATATGAGAATTCAAAAAAAACAAAAAGAAGATGGTTATTTAATTGATATATAATTAAATGATCAAACATGATTTAACTACTTTTTATTTAAAACATCTCGTATTTCATGGTCAATACCAATTCTTCCTTTCACTAAAGTGCCACTATAACAAGTAAAATAATGATAAATAAGTCGTGGCGTTGTGGCAAATTACACTTCTGGCTTCTTCTTTAATATTATTGGAGTAATAAAAATACTATATATCTTATAATTTGTTTAGCATCTTTTTTATTTCTTCCGGGATTATTCTAAAAATAGAAATAAAACAAAAAAAGTAATTTTCATTCGTTGCATAATCTAATTTTACAAAACAACGAAATATTATTAATTAACTAATGGTTTTTTATTGCTATCGTCTCGTATTCTATCATTTTGTACGTAATTTTTTATTCAGAAATATTATTATTCCATTTTAACTTTGACATCTCATAAAAATACTTCCTGGAATTGAGAATTCAGTGAATGATTGTGGTTGTAATTTGATTTTGTTACATAAAAAACAGATGTAATTGACTTATTATTGGCTTGCTTAGTTTTTTTTTTGTTTTTTAGATATTCTTCCCTCGTAGTTTAATTATGTTATATGCACGCCTACTCGATAGGCAACCTTTCATACACTGGAATACACAATTTCTTGATTTGATTATTATTTTTTCTACGAAAAGTGTTTTTAAAAATAAAAATATCTCAAGCATTTGTAGAAAGAAAGATTATAAAATATAATTGTATAAGTTAGGTTGCAAAGGTTTTACCAATAAAACAAACTTATGTAACACACAGATTAAATAAAAATCTATTATTATTATTATTATTATTATTGTTTGGAATATCCAAAACCGTAATTTTCTGTAAGTTGATTATTGGTTTATTGGATTTTCTGTTCACATAAAAACAGAAGAATAATATTTTTGTGTTAAGAAAGAGAATATTTTGTTTATTTGAATAAATATTACAAAACTATAGTACCAAGCAGTAGTAAGTATAAGTTTTCTTGGTTTTGAAAGACAACTTAAAAAAATGTATCCTAGTGTCATTCATTCTTAATGACGTACTTTTTTTCCGTAAATAAGATGCAATCTTTCTATGAATTTATTTGAACGGTTTGGTGTTCAGACTTCCTTACTGTTCACTGTGCAGAGCTTCCATGAAAGTTCTTAACAAATGGGAACATTTTTTATCTCTAGGTTTAGATAAAAATTATTTTGCGTCATGTCAAATCAAGATGGCACAACAAAGATCTAACTAAATTAGAGAATCAAAATTAAATTTTGGCTTCAGGTTTTCGACTTTACTTAGAAACGAAGAGAAGAAGCAAGAATAACTTTTGTTGCGCCATTGATGCGGTTGTGGACTTCGAATATGGTAAGATTATGTAATTATCCACTGACGTATCAATTCTTTTAAAAAGTGCACGTTTCCATTCCTGGATATCCGTCATCGATGAGAACTTTGACTAACATAGATTGTTAGAATATCTCAGAGCAACAAACCTGCAAAGCGTATTTCAAATATCCTACGTTGTTTCCCAAATATTTAAAAAGCAAACATTTTAAATTCAACTTTGACACCCTGTATAAAGATGATAACGATAGCCATAGCAATAGCAATAGCAATAATAACATTAACATATTTAGCACCGTTTCAATGTAATACACTGTCTTTAGTTTTGTCAAAGAAATATCTGTACAGGGTGTAGATAAATAACACCGAAAAACTAATAGGATGGATTTCTGCAAATTTCAAGTCTTAACAGACGAGCTAATGCGTTATTCAGTTATGTTCGTTCACTGTTCAGTTATGGATAGTAAACATCACTTTTACTTGCTACATGCATTTGTTTTGCCATTACTACGATTGACAAAACGACTGCTGCAACCATTCATCACATGTGTTCATCACACCAGCGGAATCAGGTCTGTGCTTCACGTACTTGAAATCAGTGTTGCCAATAAGATGTAAGCAAGATTCTCAATTTAACACATTAAAAAGCACCAGAATTCTCCAAATTTATTATTATTACTATTATTCAAAGAAATTCAAAGTATACAAATAAAACAAAAACAGAAACAGTAATACAAACATACAGACATCGATCAAAAACACAATAATACCAAAATTCTTTGATAAAACAAAAACATTCTCTAGGGAAAAAATATACAGTGCAAACGCCGGCTCGGGTCTGTCGGACAGTTCGGGCTTGTTACGCCGTTTGGACTTCTCGAACCTTCGAAAATCTGGGATCTGTGGGGTCATTATAACCTTTCGGGCCTATTGAACCTTTTGCACTTCTCGGCCATTCGGGTTTCTTTGTCGGGCCGTTCGAACCTGTCTAGCTTCTTGGACTTTTCGGCCCTTCGGGTTTCTCTGGTCTGTGGGGTCGTTCGGACCTCTCAGGCCTCTTGAACCTTTCCGACTTCTTGGCCATTTGAATTTCTCCGTTAGGACGATCAAGAAGTTATCAGGTCTTCTTTGGACCCGAAGGGCCGTGAAGTCCAAAATGTTCAACAGGCCCGAACGACCCGATGGACCCGAGAGATCTGAACGGTTCGGTAGAGAAGTCCAAAAAGTCCCAACGGGTCGGAGAGATCCGAACAGTCTGATAGACCTGACAGGGCCGAATGGCCAACAAGTCTAATAGGTTTAACGGGCCCGGACGGCCCGACGGACTCGAGAGATCCGGTAGACCTGAGAAATCCAAAAGGTCCAATGGCCCGACTGACCGGACGTACGCTTGAGAAGCCTGATAATAACTCCGAACTAGTAATCTGTTAATTGCTTGATGTCTTGGAGTATTCAAAGTAGGCTTCTAGAGTTTTCCCAGAATTTCCAGCGTTTTTCTTTGAAATCTCCAGCGTTTTCCCAGATTCCTCAGACATCTAGTGACATTATAAAAACCTATATCTGTAAGTCCCTAAGTACGATTTGCAACACTACATGTTTGTAAATTCTGGACGTACTTTTTGTACTAAACTAAACAAGATCGACAAATCAATTGTCCAAGACGACAACTGAATAAATTCTCATTAGTTGGTAGTTACTACGCTAGATGTCGCACGCAAAGTTAATCTAATTACAATCTAAAATAAATCTAAAAAATTGTAACAAATTGTCAGTTCAATTCAATTGCGCGGTTTATCTATCGCAATAGGTTTTTCTGAAACCATAAAGAGATAATCAAAGTGTAAATCAAGGTCAAACAACTTCATCGTAGCAAACATAGAGAGTCTAAGTTTGCAGTACGGCTGATCGCCAAAGAGCTGGGATATGTCACTTTGGCCGACATGGGCGTTATACGAAAGTTCAAGGAAAATTTTTTAAAACACTTTGTATCGACTATTCATTACATTAAAAACCTATCAACGTTATGCTATATCCCCGATGTAAAACAGGTGGCAATCGTTTGGGGATAAATGTCATATTCTGCGTATAAAACCCTACAAGTTACTTCTTTACGATTTTTTCGTACCTTTAGCGGTTTTCAAAATAAACTGATTTTAAGATTTTGAAAAAAATCAGTTTTTTCTTAATATCTGGTAGGCTATGAGAAATCGGTCCGGTTTGGCAATTGTTTCGATATGTACTCATGAGCAAATTGTTTGTCCATTTAACCGACCTTGTATCTCTTACGGTTTAAAATATCCCAATGCAGGCCATCTCCCACCTAGCACCCTGTATATTTTATATATTATAATATCAAGACTGTATTTTTCAGGAATAAATTTTTTATCGGAGATTCAGAGAAAATGATTAAAAAGATTGTTCTCTGTCAAAGTTCAATTCAAAAATCAAAATCATATCAATAATGCTACTGTTGAAAATATTCTATATAATATGGCATCATTATATAGTTAATCGGAAGCAAAAAACTTTTCTTTCTTACCTTTGTTTGTTGTTGGGAGATTTAAAAAAATGTACATTAAATGTTTCATTATTTGCACGGCACTCATTCACGACACAAATACTTTTCAAAGTTATATTGCAAAAATTCACCAGCACTAAATAAACCTATACGCTGAATGAAAACGTGTACGACACTGGTCTAACCTCAATTACTATATGCCGGTAACCTCGCACGGCGTTCGACTGTCGTGACATCTATCATAGAAACGCAGACCATTCTCCAGCTTGCGAGTTTGTTTACGAGCTAGTTTCCCGCTTTTTGTAAAAGTTGGTCTACTTTTCAGTTTCTATACGCAGCGCTCTGCTCAACTGATCTGCTGCGCATTCTTAGAGATGTACTTATTTTGTGAAAAACAGTTTACCACAGCACTATACACGCGTTTGGCGTTACACATATCATGTAATTTGAATCACTACGGCAGTATTATATGTGTAATTTAGGAACATCAAACAGGGTTTCAAGATGCAACACGGAACAAAGGGAAATAATTTAGTATGACTATAACAAAGATAATTAAATCAGAATGTATTAGCAGTTCTGATTTTAGTTCATCAATCCCCCTTTTAACACAGACTTGTTTTGTTTTACTTTTATTTATTGATTTTTGTCTACGATTATTTACATTAGCTCGTCTACAATTGGTGCGCCTTTGCTAGAAAGTGATTAGAAGCACCAGGGCACAACACGTTATTCTTTGTACCCTTCTCGAGACGGAATAATTTCCGTTTACTTTCAAAATCAAGTTACAATTTCACTTGACAAATAATCCAAAAGAATTACAAATAACTTTACAAAATTTTCATTGTAAAACAGATAAGATGACTTTTTTTATTTTACAATTACGTCTTTTACCTAACTTAATAGAGATGAGTTTGATATTACCTACTAGTTCACGACTATCCAATAAAAAGCTTTTATTTCAGCTATTATTAGAAAAGGTAGATTAGGACACTGATATTTATAAGGCAAGAGTATTTTATTGTACCTACATACAAGAATAACATTAAAAACAATACTTTACAAATACATTTGTCAACTTAAAAAGCCATGTCAAAGGATTTATAGTTAGGCTGCAAATACAATATTAAAGAATAATAGAAATAAAAACACATTTAATTGTGCTCTATATTTATTAACTAAGTACATAAACATACACATTAGAAGTTAACTTGAGGTCGGAAATGTTTCTGTAACTTATTGGCCTTCAATGATAATTTAGTATTCCATTTTGTTTGCATACGCTTCATGTAATGAATATCTCTAGCTTTTCTACAATAATTGAAAAGGAACAAGGCATTAAGATTAAATCACAATTAGCATTTATTTAATTTACCTTGCAGCAGCTTCTTGTTGAGTTGCTGACCAGCCAAGAGATCTATAATGGGCAAGCACTTTATGCAACTTTCTTGTGTTGCGATTTACAGTCACTATGGAATTAGGATCTAAACTTTGCCTATAATATCTCATAAGGCTGCGATGTCCAACAACAGCACCTGATGGTAAAACTAATTGATAATCAGAACCATCTAGTTCAGGCACTTCTACCTGTAAAAATTACAATATATAAAGTAAATATACATAATCAATTCAGAATTCTTCATACTTCTTCATTAGCATCTATTTCTTTATCAACATCTGGATAAGAAGTTGAATAATCATAATAATCAGCATATTCAGCTAAAGCTAAACCTTCATGAATCATTTTACAATGCCCCTTGTCTATCATATGTTGCCGTGCTGACTCAGCTGAATGAAATGTCCTACCTTTTTCATTGCACCACAAACACATGTAACCTGCAAGAAAACAATTATACGATCTTGTTCTCAACTGTTTAAATATTAAATAATACCTCGTGTAATTTTTTCACCAAGGTATACAAGCAAGCCTCTCAAATCTACACAGTACTCAATATCAGGCACGAAGAAGGAATGTTCAATAGTCATATGCTGTACATTTTTAAGAAGACTGCGACTATGATGTGGACAAAACAAACAATTATTTTGATCTATGGGATTCTCTGTATCATCCTCCCATTCATCTGAATCAACCTCTTCATAATCCGAATCATCTTCTGTAATCGTTGTAACAGTCTCGCTTTCCTTTCTTTTGGCAGGCACTTTAATTGCAACTTCACTTTCACTAGATTCGGTTATTATTTTCTCATTTTCTTTGTGCTTTTTGGAATTCAAATGATTTTCAAAAGCTTTCTCGTTTCCGAAACTCTTGCGACATGCTGTGCAATGTATTGACTTATCAATTAATTGCTCGTTGTCTGTTTGCCTCTGTTGAAGTACACGACGTTGGAATTCTTCGGAAGTAACTGGTGGTAATTCAGCAACTTTTCTCTTTAAGTTATACCGATGCCAATCACATTTATAATGCAATCTTTGTGTTTCGCCATCGCCGAAAGCTACACGACAAGTTATACACGTGAAAGTTGACATGATAATCACTAACTAATTGACAATTAAAACATAACCACAATTAATAATTTAGGTAAAAGAAATGTATTTATTAATTATTAAAATGCGTAGCCAAAAATTTTTTATTGTAATGGATAAAGAAAATAAAAGTGTAGAAGAGATAAGAATCTGTGCTAGATGTAGTCAAGTTTATTACAAATGGAAAAGTACCCACGGTACCCAATTAAAACTCAAAAGCTGTCAAAAATCGCCAGATCGAAATTATCATATTAAGCGCGTTCAGTTAATTGATTCGGTAAAAAAAGCAGTGAAGGTACGTTCAATAATCTCAGCAATTCGTATTGAACGTGCCGCTATTTTGTAGCGTACTTCTTATGCTGAGAATAACTGACATCCCATTTCAGCAGAAGCAAAGGTAGAACTTCATAATAATAAACTAAGATTTATTTTTGGTATTAAAAGTTGGGTTAGATTAAACCCCAAATTATTATCAGACTACGGCACCCAATTGTTGCAATTGGACTCTGCTTGCAGATTTGGCAATTACAGATTTAATTTATTCTAGAAATCTAGATTGTACTTTTGTTATAAATGTATTGTTGGCAACTTTTACAAGCATTTTATTACCCACATTCATGTGATGCTTAAATTTTAACAATTTTTAATGAAATCAGAACTATGGCCAAGAAATCTACTAAATTAGTTTTGTTTGATAAGATGACGATAGCGTATTTGTTTCAAAGTATTTAAAACTTATTTACTGGACAACAGCAATTCTTCTGTAGGTGTAAGAAGAGGAACAGACAACTCTGAATGGCTGCTCATGAAAGATTCTTGTAGGTTAATAACAATGATAACATTTTAAATTATTGTCAAATGTACATTTCTTTTTTTTTGCTTAACATGTAAAGGTATTAAAAGATGTTCGTTACACCCCCTTTCTATTGTCTCAGTTTCTACTTAAGCATCCAATATTAGTACCTTAAATATCGTATGTAGGAACTCTAGGTGTTAGCTAATGAAAATTATAACTTGCTTTCGTTTATTTGTTCCAAATGCTTGAAGTGGTCTTTTGTTTTTGTTACACAAACGATAATCCAAATACTAAACCTCTGTTAATAATAAACTCGAAAGTTCTGAACGAGTAGACAAACGTGCCTAGTAATCATGTAGGGGAAATCATCAACCAAGAGGTGGCACTAAGTTTCGTCAAAATGGTGGGAAAAAAAAGTGATCATCATATTTCTATTTAAGCTAACAGCTAACTACCCCTTTCTTCAATGAGTAGAAAACGAAGCCAACATTTAGAAAAGAAAATGGTACTTCCTCTCTCTTTTCCCCACTAGTGTTTATTGCGCCTGTCGTAAACTCGCGAAGGCCACAAAAATGCCGAAATATTTAAGAGTCAACGCATAAGATGTATATGTCCTAAAAGAATTATACACCACATGAATTTTGAGGGGTTTAGCTGCTTGCTTATTACAAAGTAAACTCCAATAGAACACAAACTAATGTAAATGAGTTAAAAGAAGACTTTTTTTCCCCACGCAACTTTTATTTCCAGACTACCGGTTTTATTATATACTTATTAAGGTAATATCTTCAGGTCTTTGTCTATAAAGAGATGTATTGGTACAATTAGTACTCTAATACAGTATGCCCATTCTACGGGTCCTCCCCTGAATGTTTGGGAATAGGCAACACGTCTTACAATTCAGAGATATCTTTGTGTAATAACAGATTTTAAAAACAGAATGGATCATGTTTGTATAGTTTTTTGTTTTCTGTAATGCCTACATGTCAATGTCAAAATTCTTCAATTTATGACTGGTTAGAAATAAAATTTTCTTTTTTAAAAAATACAATAAGAATAATTATAGCTATTATAAAACCTCCAAGGATTAATAATAAACAAGAAAACTTATTTGACAAAAAGGAAGTAAACAAAATGAACAGGTTTGTACAAAAGTTAAATAGGAAATATAACCAACAAATGTCAAACAGTTGACTTTCGTCAACAAACTCAGCAAAATATGGTTCAATTAATTACTCGTAACAACCGTGAAACTTTTTAAAGAAACGCCGACTCTAAATTGTAAGACGTGTTGCCTATTCCCAAGCATTCTGGGAAAGACCCGTAAAATGGGCATACTGTATAAACAGAAAATCTAAATTAAAAATTATAGGCTTTGGTTACTCTTTAATAGGTTTATATGTTCAAAGAACACTCTATTAGATCAATATGCATAAAATATTCAAACTCTACATACATATGAAATTAAATAGCATCTCGTGCACCACAAAGAAAATACTTCTTTTGATTTGCTTATTATCTTTCAGTTCATAAATTTACAAAAACTATCACGTATTATATACACCTAACTATACACCTACACTAAGTTAATGAATAACTATGCACTACAATTTAAACTCATAAATATTCTTGAAACTTTATAAATACTGACTTAACCTAAAAAGCATATGTACTGCACGATAAAATATTTGTTTTGAAATATATAAAGTACACTAATTAGTTCTGCCTACTCGCTATATTTACATCATTTAACAGTTAAATAAATCCAACCGTTATTCCTGTAACACTAAACGCACAGACTAAACGTACAACAAGCGAATCGTTCCACAAAACGCGAAGTAAATTCAAAGTCGAACTTTTAGGTTAGAAATCTGATTGCACACGTGATTGTGTAGTATTTACTATTTTATATCCGCTAACATTGATTATTATCTCTTTTCCTTTTTATTCTATTAAGAGACGTGTGAAATAAAAAATACCAACAATTCTGAGCACTAACATTTTTTGCGTATGTGCATTAATAGGAATTCGGCGGAAAGAAATAGATATACGTATTTTTTATCTCACAAATACCGCTTCACTCAGCATCATTTCATCAGCTATAAGCTACAAGGTCAACGATCGTGTTTTTCTCCTATTGCTGGGTTAACATTTTGTTGCTTGTTTTTATTTTGTCCAGGCCACTGAAAAAGATTGGAAAAAAACGGAAAAAATGAGCTACATAAACAAAATCAAGAAGTCGATAAAGCAGAAATTGATAAATTGAATAGCAGTCTTCATTGCGTTGCAGAGCCTTTGGTTAGAGTTTTGTATTGAAATTTAAGAATATATTTTCCACCTCACTCTTTAGTTTCTTTGCGCAAATAACGACATTTTTCTAAGGGTTTCTTCCTTTTACGTGTTTTTTTTTTGTTTAAAGTATGAAATAATATTCAAGCTCAAATTCTATTGTTAACGATTCACTTTGTATTTTTTCTTATTTATATTTTGATTTTGTCCGGGACGGAAAAACCTAAAAAAGCCGAGGGGTTTTCCCACCATGGACAATTTCAACCAACCCTGCCAGAATGTAGCCTCGAGTTTTAAGATTCGTATCACACAACTGCAATCAATGTTACACTGTCAAACACAGCCGTCTGAGACCGAAAGTTGTACTGCAAAATAATTGCGTTAGCTTGTAATCGTCAGGGTACCGTTTAGAAATTACCCTTGGATTAAATAAAACGCACCCACAGTACTCAAATTACGGCCAGAAAATAACATAAGTTCATCCTACGACATTACTCTTAGGCGTTCAGATTTTGAAAGTACGAACGTCCAAAGCGCGATCTTTTATACCCACTTTAGACTGGGTACAAAAGAATAAAAACAGTAAAAATTACAATTTTTATGAGAATATGTTGGTGTTTAATCAATGCATGCGTTATTACTTATTAATAACAGTTATAACATTCACAATATTCATATTGTTTATATTTTTCAAAGCTTCAAAGTTCGAACATCAAACATCGAACTTTTAAAGTAAATATAGGTTAGGTTATATTTGTTTACAATTTCTGTGTTTACAACTCTGATTCAAAGCATTCAGGGAATTGTACACATTGTACAATTGGAGCGCGTTCCGATTGCTTTACTTCGATTAATCTTCGTGGATAAACCCTTAGTGTTCTTTTTATTTCTGAAGGAAACCCAGGTAGTTGTCTTAACTTTATCCCTTTTTTATTATACGCCACTGGTGTAGTTTTTAACTTAATTGAACGTAGCCACGTTGCAGAATGTCAATTTAAAAATACGTAAGAGTCATGCGCTCTGCACGCACCCCTTTCCAGAAAATAGCCAGCCGAGCAGTTTTCCTGCATATGGCGTGCTTGTAAAACGTGGTGTAATTTTATATCACGTCTTGAATACTTAATTGTTTTTTTAATTTAATTTTACCCATTCTGAATTTGTGTTTAACCAAAGTCGACTGACTTTTTCTTTTCAAAATTGTGATTTTTCTTTTTGGGAATCTAGTGGAAATAATTCACCAGGGAAAGGACAGACGTTAATTTCAATATCATACCAGTATTAGGTAAGATTTAATAAAAATGTGTGCTGCACGTATGCCACATTACTTGATCTAAAAATACATTTACACATTGCATGATAATCGATTTTTTATGGCTGTATAGTGGTTGCTCAACAATTTTTATATCGTTTCGGTTTCGTGGCAGGGTATAATCGAATTTTTTTTAATCATTTTAAGGTTGTCCTCGGCCAACGCTGCATATTTTCGTCTGTGTATCGTCAATTTTTATCAGGATTTTTTACTGAGCCGGTGGAATCGTCCATAAGGGCGCAACCAATTTATATGACTTTAGAAAGCCATAAAGGTAAGTGTGTAAATTTTTGCTAATTAAATTACCTTAAATTTGAGTAAGATAAGAAATCCTATTTTTCTTTACGATCACGTGGCTGTGTTATTTTATTTACTTGACTAACGGAAATCGAGCAAAAAACATTTTGAAAACATATGTTGAATGTCAGCGGTTATCCAGATAATATTGTTTATTCTTAAATAGCCAACGATAATTGATAATGTTGTTTGTTGTTGATATAAAACATACTTATCCATTCAAGGTTGATGTAAATTGTACCAGACCAATTGTTCCAAATTGTTATTTTACTGATTTTTTAACCTCCAATAATTTACCTGATGCAATCATGCAATTTAATTTGTTCATGTTTCGTTATTATAACCTTTATTTGTAATAGATGAAAAATATAGTTAATCATAATAAATTTAAAATGTAGTGATTGTTGGTCGAGAGGTATTGTTATCGAATTACAAAAATTATCTTTATCTGTATATACAATCAATTTCTATAAACGCCACTACAATCATCTAGACAGTTATATTAAAGGGATAGCAACAAACACTAGGGAAAATTCCAAATAGATTATATAATTTTAATATTACAATATAAAATGTAAAGTCATTATTAAAAGATAGTATTTGAAAAAATAAATTTGCGTACCATAAGATAAAAGTAGATTAAAGTTCTACAAGACAATTTACACTATGTAAATCAGAAAAATTTATGTAACACCTACCAACAATTTGCATTTTGAAGGCAAATAACTCCGCAAAAATCTACATTTAAAAATGAGTGATTAGTGTAGATTAAATTTACATTTTACCACACTTTTGATTCCAATAATAAACTGTAATTTTCCATTTGCATAGTAATAAATTATGTATTAATGAAATTTATGCGATTCTAGTTTTTATTTATTCATGATATGATTTTAACCTTAACCTTAGTTTTCAAAGTGACAGTAGTAATCTTGAAGGCTAGCTGTCATTTTTTTTAAATAAAACAAACGAGCACTTGATTTCTAGTTGTCACTTGGAAATTTTAGAATGTAAGTATTGCCAATTTAGTTACAGAATGTCACACTTATTTATGCCTACTGGATATTTTTTTTGTGATATTTTGCAACTTGTAAAAATTGTAAATTCAGATTACCAGTTCCAGTTTTCTAATAAGTGTCCCAAAAGTTTTGGAATCAACTGTAGCCATAAAACAAAAACATAGCTGGCTTAAATTAATCACTGACATTCTTCACATTTGTCAAATTGAAACTGTCAAAGCGAAGTGTAAATCTGTATGTAAAGTTAATAAACAACATTTCTAACATCTTTTATGAAACTGTTTTATTCTAAATTAATTTTAAGCTAAGTTTTGTTTAGGAATTTCAGTATTTACTTTCAGTTATCATGTATTTGGTGGTATACTTTACTAGAGTACATTTCTTTCTATAATATCTGTCAAAGTACTTGAAAGTTGGCAAAACATGCAGTTGTTTGGTTATTCTTATTGTTGTTCTCTAAAAAAGCAAGAATTTTATTTTTAACAAAAGTAAATTAGAAAATGTTGACATTGACAGGTAGTATAGAAAAAAAAGCAAGTCTTTCTTTATTTACTGCCATTAAGCAAATGTAAGCCGAAGCTTCACTCTTATTGAACAAAACTAACATAATCTTGGTAGGTGTATTATAATTGTTTCAAAGAAACTACTGTGTTTTAGCATTTAAATTGAAAATAATAAAGATCCAGAAATTATTTTAATTTTATTAGCAACTTTATTTCATGACAAAATACAAGTATTTATTATTTTTCAATAGTTTGTTGAAATTTAAAATGTCAAAATTATAGGTTTTGAATTATTTTTGTTTATCTCAAATCTAAAAGAATTATCTTAAATTATGTCAATACTACAATTCCATGAGTATCTTCATTAATAAATCATGTTGAGATTTCCATCAAATAAGTTAAAGTGAGTTAGATGTCAGAATATAATGTAACTACCACAACTTCCTTGGAAGATTGATTTAACCAACTAGTAACTACATAAATTAATGTTAGTAGAGCTTATGCATACTGACATCTCCCAGAATGTACGGTCTTGTATGTAGTCAGTTCTGCTTTATTATGATAGGACATAAATGCTTTTGCAATAGTTTACACAAACACAACATACTACTACACAGATCTGCTTTTAATCCTGATTAATTATCAACAGGAAAGTTATATAAAAGTTGAATTTTAATGGAAGTCACATTGCACACTTTAAAAATAGCCAATTGGTTATGCTCAAGACACATTATTAGTTTTCATTATGGCAAATTGTTTTTACAAAGTGGTCGACCTTAATCAACATGTTATAATTAATTAAGTTCAGTCTATTTAGTAGATTCTACTGTATTCATTATTACCTTTTATTATTTTTTCCCCCAATTAACAACTAATGTTGTTGTCTACAATTATATTTGATAAATTCCATAGATAATTTGTGTTTTAAAATTAATTTTCATGTTTGGAATGTTATCTTTTTATGATATTATTTACTATAAATAAATTATATCAGAATAATATTTATTTGTTTAGCTTGATGCAACTAAATCAAAAGCCCACACTATTGTTTATTTTATAGTATTGAATACAAAATTTGTTACCTTATTTCCAAAACAGGCATTCATTTGTTCATTTTTAAATGATAATTATTTTGTAATAAAAATTCCTAACCTGAGAAGCTTAATAATGAGGAATGCACGTGATCTTTATTATAATTGTCTTAACATAAATTATTTAATAGAAATATCATTTGTAAAGTTTCAAAAACTTGGTTATATAAAGCTGTTTGAAAAATAAATTATTGTTTGATTATTTAGTGTTTTCAAATCATTTATTTACAAAGTTGGTGACGTTTTTCACACTAAATTTTTGTTTGGAAGCTTTGAAATTAAAATTTGAAGCTAAAGATTAGAGAATACTAGTCTTTAAAAACAACACGTTCCACTTGTCACAATAAAGTAATACAATATATTATTTATAAAAACATTGATAACAATTGCTAAACAAAAATTTATTGTGACATAACCTTGTTGAACAATGACAATTTAAACGCGATAGGAGCACAGAAAAACAAAATAGATTGGCGGAAGCTATAATTGAAAACAGTGGACAGAATGGATAAGATTAGAGTTCCTAAACGCCAACAACTCGGTTATACATTAAGGAACTTTAGATAAAATAATGGTGTCAAGTGTCTTAACATTTGTTTTTTAAATTTATTTTTATTTTGTTTGACGTGCAAAAGTTGTTATATGACACCTTTATCCACTTGTGTCTTCAATTATCAATTTATGTCCATCAACATGATTTGTTTTAGAATTCCCATATCGTTACACCAGCGATTCTCAAATTTTTTTTGTATATAATCCCTCTTTTTAGACCTGAATAAACTTACGCCCTCATTAAAGAATTATCAGTTGGACAGCTCTACAAGTAATACTTTTTTTTTGTTAGTTTTAACATAATTATCTATTTAAGCGAAATTTTCTTCAGTTATTTTTGTTGCAAAGCTCGCTGAATTAGTAAATTGTTGAAAAACTTGCGCATCTTAACAGTAGCAATGCTGCGACAATCAACTCTACTGGAGAAAATCATAAAGCAATAGATAATGCTAAATTCTGTAAATGTGAAGGCAAAAGCATTGAACAACAGCTGCAATCAGCATTACCTGAGCTGATGAGAGATCTCCAGATCCAACGATGCTACAACTTTGACTGTTGTTGATGACTACTGAGTGTTTGCAGATGACAAGATCATTTTATTGGCAGGTCTTTCTGTGAAGAAGATTGAGATGAAATAGAGAAAGATTTGAGAAGCTTACTAAAAAGGGACAAAGGAGAAAAAGCTACAACATTGTATAGAAAAAAGAGGTTGGCACAAGAATCAGTCCTACAAAGCAAAGACAGGGTCAAAGAAAAGTAGAAAATCAATAAATAGGGAAGCTATAATATGTGGAAAAACTGGAAATTCAAGTCCCATATATTTAGGATGATGATGTATATTCAAGGTATAAAATTGATATTTCTATATGGGGCAGAGATTCCAAGGGAGGGATGGAAGGACTCCAAAATGATAAAAATACCTATAAGTCTGGCAATGCTCGTTTTATTTAGACATTTCGAAAGTTTATAGAACAACCATAATGAAGCTTCTAGAACTAGTGATAGAAACATGAGACAGATCCAATTATGTAGACTGCTATTTGTATATAGTTTTGGTTTTGTAGTTCCATTTGTAGACAAACTGCTTATCTAACTGTTTCAAATATTTTGAAATGAGTTAGGGAGCCATTAAGTAAATGTTTTCATATTTTTCAGTTTTGATAAAATGTTTGTTATTGTTGTTCTTATGAAATACTTAATTTTACGCAATATTTTATTGGTTTTCTGATAATAACGGGCCCGCTTCGAAATACTACGCGCCCTCCCAAGGGGGTGCGTCACACAATTTGAGAACCACTGGTCTACACTATTCACAAAAAAATGAATTGATAGAAGCTAGGTTTACACGAGATTTTAGCGAGATTCAATTTCACGTATTTAAGGTTAAAAGGTTCAGGTCAAATCTCAAAGTGACAACCAATGTTGCCAGAGCTGATGATAAATCTGGAGATTTTACAACGTAATGATTGGGACCGGAAGTTCAGGTCGCCATGTGAGAGACGGCTTTAGGAAGAACAAGAGAGTTAATATGTTTAGGAATTGACCAATTAAACTTGCAAAGTAAAATATAAGAATATTATGCATGAAAATGCCTGATCTTCGATCCTTAGTATTGACTATCCCTTTGCTGTTGTGGCAACATTGTGTTCACCCTCGTATTACTTCTTCAAGATACCAGTAGAGGTCGCAACTATAATAGTGTTTATTGGCGATACAGGATGTTCTAAAAGTGATGCCCATCTTTTCAGATTAAAAATAGTACAAATCAAAATGAGAGTAACAAGAAGTCGATTTCACCTTCTTTCTTGGGTTTAAAGTAATTAAATAGTATAATAGCTAACAATGAGTTACTGACAGATAACTAATGTTGTTTATTAACAAATACAAGATGTGGATTTGTTTATGAAAGTTTTTCAAATACATACACTGTCGCTTAATACAAACGTAAGCGCGGTGAATAATCTAAATAAAATTAAACCCACAGCTGCTTGAACTCGAGGAAGTACATATTTCATCCGGCTCATATAAGTTATCGCTTATCAGACGTAAACATGCTCTTGAATAAAACCCCAGAAAAATAAGTCTTGGAGAAAAGGTTTGGAAATCGTGGGAGCCAATCATTCTTGTGATCAGGAAATTTGTCATTTAAGTTTCAAGTAGTTCTCTGATGATCTATCATTCAAAACCAAATTTCCTAATAGAATTTAGTTCTCTAGAAGTCCTAGATCTCGATCTATAGGCCATCTAGAAAATTAACTCGTTTAGTATCACCAGCATGCAACGTTTGAACTTTTCATGCTCTGAAAGAGGGTATACATAGGCCCATAAAATGAATCTACCCTTTACTCCAGCAATTACGCCTTAGTTTAACGCAAATGCTTAGTTTACAAACTAAACTCGAGTCACCTTTTCTTTACCTCGTGTCTGAGCATGTGTACGAGGTCTAATGTATTTTAGAGTTAAATCTCAACTATAAAATATTAAAGCATGTTAGTTATTATTGATTGTCTTTGAATATTTATAACTATCTTCAACAATCTCTCCATGGTGGGTCGCGGTGCACTCGTAGTATGAGTGAACGCTTTTGGCGTGATTGCCTTTACACCAGCAGCAGCGGTGAAGCCAACGGAGAAGTGGCAACCAGAATTCCCCCGACATATCGTGCGAAAGTTTTGTCACAAGTTTGCTATCAAACCCATCCTATCCTATTTCTTGACCGCGTGCAGCGTTCACCAATTATCCAATTCTAATCAGGTCGAAAAGGCTTAAGCTTACAATGGCCTCTGCAGGCAGCAAGAACAATCATAATTTGATTTTGACAACAATCTACAAATTTTTCTCGCCAGCAACCGGCATTGTTTGCAGCGGTGGCCGGTGACGTAACTTCAAGGTAGACACAGAATTCTTAGACAAGGCGGTTGTTTCATACGCCGCCGGCCAGCTGAAAATTTGATGTCGGGAAATATACCGACGCACGTTACCGATTGATAAATAAGCTATAAATTTGACATATTTTGCTATGTCGCGGTATCGAGTTTCAGCATATGAGACAACCGGTCGTCTAAGAACCGTGGACACAGACCTCTTGGTGGTTAAAATTATCAAATGACACAGATACACCGATTGCTTGCGGACGTCTTGAGTTTTTCTGCGTGGTTCGAATGTGTTTGTTTAAAATTCTTTATTTGCCACGCTGTGTTAGATAGTTGAGCATCTGGATGTTGACAATTAGGAAAACATTGTACATATACAGTGCGTCCACATTTCGATGCTCACTATTGGGATTTCGGAAATTGTAAGGGATACGAAGTCGGTTAAATTAGAAAAGATTTGGCTATTTTGGAGATCAGTTTACTTATGCTTTTGTTTTTTCAAAAAAGTTTACGGCTTACTAGATATTTGCTAAAAACGAAATTATCTTATTTTTTTTAAATAAAAAGCATTTCCCACTTAGTGTACCATGGCTTTAAACATATGAGAACCATTGATTTTTGTCAGATAAATTACATTTGATATGTAACAATTGCTTCGTTTTTAGCAAATATCTAGTAAGCCGTGAGTTTTTTTGAAAAACCAAAAGCATAAGTAAACTGATCTCCAAAATAGCCAAATCTTTTCTAATTTAACCGACTTCGTATCTCTTACAATTTCCGAGATCCTAATAGTGAGCATCGAAATGTATACACACTGTATACAGCACTAGCAGCAATAGAACAGAACGTTGATTTGAATGACTATTGAAATAAATTAATTAATGTAATACACTAGCTTAATTGGAAAAGCTTTGATCTCTTGAATTAGAGGTGTGGGTTTGAATCCCACGCGAGATCTAGTTTTTTTTACAGGCGCTACATTATAAAAATTTTTAATAATAACTCGACGATTTAGCTCTAAATATTGATATTTAGATATATTTACTTTAAATGAGGTTAACCACAATCATCTCAATTCCAGGTTCGAAGGTTAAAATCTGGCAACGTGTGAATCGTAAATCTTTTGGCCGTATAGTATATTTCAGCCTTAAAAGATTGTTCTGTTGCAAGGATACTGATATTAATTCTTCGGCCACATTAACTAACGATGCTGTTTCCGCTAATCTGCAATGTCAGTTTCAGCGAAATCGACAGTGTTATCAAATTGAACATTCCAGCCTGGAATACTAAAGATGATTATGGGTTTATTCAAGAAAAGAAGCGAAATCTCATTTTGTTACTCCTAATATTTAATTTCGACATTCCTCATATTTGTATAAAATTAAAGTTGACAAATAATCTTTAAGATGGTGTACAGTTAAGATATGTAATAATATTTCTTGCAAACACGAAAATAATTAACAGATTCTGACAAACTTCAGTTGAAAGGAAAATATATAATGAATTGTAAAAACAGTGAACGAACTGTAATTCCTTTTTTTTTGTAAAGTGTAACTAGCTTAATTATTAATTTCTTTAAATAGACCGTTAGACCCAAGAATTAGAGGCGAAGGGAGAAGTTATGCCATTTTTTGTTTATTTTCTAACGCAATTTCAATAAAAGTTGAAATCGAAATATGAAAATACTTGAAAAGATCCACGTGAGCTCATACGCTACTACTATTGGTGTGACGTCAATTGATATGAACCTTCTCTCACCCATTTGTTTTATTTTTGTGCTCCTATTTAAATTATCATTGGTTTACATAGTTATGTTAATATTGCTATACTTTTGTTTAGTTGTTGATTTTTTTTTCTACTTTGTGTGAAAGCCTTATGAATATTAGATTTTAAGCTTCAATTTTAAATTGTGAGTTTTTAATTTTACAAAATTTAAAATAAACGTTACCAATATTGTAAATAAAGTTTTTCCGAAGTTGAGTCCTCTAGAATTGGTACATTATTTACTATCATGATATCGTGTGAAACAAAACTCAATGTACGTCATCATTGCCGGGCGCGATATTCAGAACGCACGCACGCTCCACGTTATCATCTTTACGTTGTTAATAATAATAATAATAATCAATTATTGCATTATTGATTTTATTGCGTTTCTCACTTCTGCTGTACCAACTGTACCCTCAAACGATATTTTAAAGAAAACAAAGAATCTTTAGCTTCTATTGCTTCCATTGAAATTGCGATCTTATTAGCGAGCGTTCTTTGTTTAACGACTCGAGCACTTCTTTGATATTATTTATTGTTCTAAAATTGCTTTGTGTTTACGATTTGTCACGAATAAAATGGAAAATTGCCTACATTTCAGATTCATGAAAATGTCATTAATTAATAAATAATTCCACCCCTTCAGTTATTTATTATCCGGGCGCGTGTATTCTGACATTTGTAAAACGTGTAAAATAAAAGAAAAAGGTAAGTAGTGATAATAAAATAACAAGAAGTGGGGTCGGTCAACGGTGAAATATGTGTCTGTGGTTCACAACCCTTGTGTCAACGTGCCACTAGTAGGTGATATTTAAACACACATAAATCGATAACGCGCTAGCAGCAGGGTTGTTGCGCCTGTCCCGAAGGATCGACCCGATCCTGTGTCTAGCACCCATGTCTACGTGTTCAGTTCGGCAGTCCTGGTGCAGTGACGACCGCCATCATCATCATAGCCTCCTTAGCTGCAGCTGATTTGGGGCGCCTGGTCGCCTCCATGCTGCCGCCCGAACACTATCATGGTGAGCTACATGTTCGTGACGAGATCATTGTTATATACAGGAGTGAAACAGTTCTTTTAACGTTACCTACTATTTTTAGTTTTCTTATTGTTTGTTCGTATTTTTGCAAGTATAAAAGAAAAACGTGTCACATATGGAATTGATAACTTGATGTTATTTACACATCTTATAGCTCTACATCTACATTGTATAATTGAGTTTCCCCTACCTTTCAAATGGAAAATTTAGAGCGAAATGGGATCCAAAAATTCTTTGTTAATTGTGCTAATTAAATTTTATACTAAGTGAAGTGCGATTTATTAGATTTTATAATGGGTTTTATAGGCTAACGATCTCATGGAAATAATTACCCTAATTGGAAGCTTTCAATAATTTACGGGTTTTATTGCATTCGGAATAATGCAGCAATGCTTTTGAATGACCATATTAAAGTTAGCGCATGCTCGCTTTTATACGCACTCGCGATTTGAAAATTTTCATAATTTTCGGCTTCAACAATAAAGTGCGAATTTAATAGATTGCTGCTGGCGATGAATTTTATGCGAAGGATAATAACCTTCAAAAGATGAAGTTCACAAACCATTAAATGCAGTCAGGGTTACTTTCTTTTAATTTTATATCCTTTATACAAATCAAAACTTGCCGAGCGAAGTTGATAAACATTCGAATTAGTACTAGAGTTCCTGAATGTGATTTCATATTATTATTTTAAAGCGGAATCACGTTTAGGACTCTAGTGTTTTAGTCATAGTGTTTTTAATCATTTGTTTTATTTTTGTACAATATGGAATATCCTACATGAATTTCAAATTAATAAATGTTGATCGTTTTTAATATTCATATTTATTTAGATGATAATTGCAATGAAGATTGGAAATGTAAATATTTTTTAAAAAGTCACGTGATCGTAAACTCTAGTTGTGATTAATGTGACGTCGCTTTTGTATCCGTTTGCTTTGTTTGTGCTCCTTCGTAATTTAAATTGCTACTGTTTCGAAAGGCTATGCCAATATGTCAAGTTTTCTTCTTTTCAAAAACGTGTAACTCAAACAAATTGAAATGTTTTATATTTTTCAAAGTTTAAATTGTCAGTTTTTAATTTCAAAAACACTCAATAAAATTTAGTACAAAAACCAACTTTATCGAATAGTGTTTTGGTTTTGTTTCGTACTATCGAGTTGAATGTGCAATATTGACCGCAATTGTGCGGTACAAGCTTTAGAATTCGAGGTTATGTATTCGTTCCATTGTGTTCAATAGACTCAGCAATTCAGCTGTCTTCAATTCTTAGCCTTCTAGAATTTGCTATAACGTATTGAACGACATAACTTATACTTTTAACTTTAAAAATAAATTTGGCAGTTAATTATTATGAAATGTCACCTTTATGGCTATTCTCGGCATAAAAAGTATGCTAAGTCAACGCTTCAGCAAAACTCGGCTTGCTAAAAAATACTGGTACGTTCAATACGAATTGCTGAGTCCATTGAATACACCTATCAGTATTTAAAAATTTAAAATATTCAAAGTATCTTGGAAAATACGAAAATGATTGCTTGGCTATAGTCCAGTTGCACTAAAAATGACAAAAACTGTGGATATTATATTAAAGATCTCGTGAACATGAGCAATACAATCTTTCTGAAAATTGCCAGCGTTGCATTTATGGCAGAATCATAACCTAGAACAATTGCGATTTGAGATGAATGTTTTACTTTGATTAAAAACGAAATAAAATTTGGAATTTCTATAATAATGTTTCATATCAATATTGAAATTGATTTTATTTATATTGAGACTTTAAATAATATGTGATATTTCTAAATGATAACTGGTGGTATTTGCAGAGCCAAATCAGATTTATCCTTGGTTAGTTAGCCGTAAACGTATCAAATGACGTCATACGTCGACCTCGTATGAATTTCAAACAAAACTTGTGCATAAATTTATCTATTGCAGCATAGTTGCCATAGAAAAAACAATTTTTATATAACTAATAGTATAGCCATAATTTCTTTATTCATATGTCACAAAAAGTAAAATCTTTCTCGAAATTTAAATGTAGTCAGTTAAATGTGCTTTTCACAAATGCGCAAGCAGAAGAAATAGAATAAAACCAATGGCAGTTATGAAGAATGGCAGTAGATTTAAGGAATGAGTACAAGCTGGATCACCAATAATTACTATAAATTAACAACAGGCAACAGTCTTTAACATTAATTGTATCCATAAATGGTGGTATATAAAAGCAAGAGAAGGAAAAAAATAAAATTCAACCACATGGTTTTGTTATCTAATTTCGAAAAAGGAGTTATTTCTCGCGTTATTATATGTAGCAAACAAAAGCCATAAATAAATAGCGTATATGTGATGAAAGGTGTTAACGTTAAACGTCGTTATCTATCGGTAAGATTTGATTTTTAACGTACACGCATCCTTTCTTTTTAATATTTCCCTTTATTATACAATTGGTTTTTGTATTATTGAATGCTTTTTCTCATGATTAAATTTTGTGAGCCATAAAATTCTACCAGTTAATTTGATTGCATCATTTTTACCAGTAAGCATTGATTTCATTGTTTCACAATCTATTGACGTTTCAATTTTAGTTATTATTTTTTACTAGCAGGTGTAATATGCTAGTTCCTAATTCTGATGAAAATCCTGTAATTTATACAGGTAAACATTTATTTCGTTTTTTTAAGTTTTTCTAATTGGGTAGTAGATTATTTTAACAAAAAAATAAATAAATTTCAAATATTCCACCATATGTCAATTTTTCAATTAATTGTTACAGAGACATCATTAACCAGCAGAGGTATAGTTGGGAGTTTAGGGCCCTGGCACGTGGGGTGCATGACTTCGCAGCGACAGGAGCCCAACTGTTATAGGTGATGATTAATCTTTTCTAATTTGTGTGATCGCTTGCCATTAATGCATTCTAATTTGGTTTGAATAGGACAACAAAATTTTCATCTAATAGGCATCGGAAACTGCAACCCTTCAGAGAAACGTGACTGGTAGCAACCATAGGACACTCAAACATCATCACTATAACTCCGCCCACCACGAGCGTCATCATCCAATATGGGGAGTGTCAACGTCAACCGCAATGTTAGCGATGCTTTTTACCGCTATAAAATGCCCCGCTTGGTGGCCAAGGTATTGTATTAGTTTTTCTTGCTGCTGTATTTGTGTAGGGTTTTTGGTTTCAAACTTTGTCTGTGGAACAGCTATAAAAACAGCATTGAATTAAACTAGTAAAAAATGAAATAAAACAAAAATTACTTATATATTGTAAAAGATCAAAATGAAGAGGTTATTGCTATTTGAAATATTTATAATTAGGGAAGTGGGTAGGTAGGTGTAACATTGCAAATTATTAATTTAATTGGAATTCTTATCAGTGAATTCCAGAGAGTTCATTACCATTACCATATTGCTGTATCAATATAACAATTATTGTTTAACAAACATTTGTGTATGTGAAGAGGAAGACAATTAATAATGTTATTGTTCTGATCATGGCATTAAAAGAAATGAAGAATTTTTATTAGTGTACTGACTTCAAGTATTTAAAATCTATTGGTGTAGGGTATCAACAACCTTACCATCTATTGAGTACTGTTTCTATCATTATTAGTCACTGGAATTATCCATTGTAACCAAATACGCTGTAACCAGAGCTTCTATGTTTATCCTAGTTAATTCGAGCTCTATTCAAGCACTCCCATGATTTTCTGTCAAGAGAAAGTTCTTCAATTCCATTGTGCCGAAGCTGATTAACTTGAATTTCCAGTAAGACTAGAGTTTCTGTTTCTGCATCATGCCTGTAGAGTTTGTAGTCCAAATTACTGTTGAACAGTTTGATGAAGTAGTAGGTGGTTTCTTACAGGTAAACAGCCTGCCTGCGGTTTTTAACAGAGTTTTGCTCATTTTAAGGGCAGGGTTTCCACAAGCTCACTTTTTTCTCACTTTTTAAAAATAACTCATTATAAGTTACTATTTTGAAAATGTTATTTATATTAATCTATTAAATTAAAATTAACTTCAAAAAGATGCACTCAAGAGGATTGATAAGCTGGAGAAATGTAAAAGTCCAATTATTAATCATTACCTTGCAAAAAAGATAAAGTCTGTTTTTTAAAAATGTATATGTATAGGATGTTAATAAATAATACCAACAAACTGATAAATTTCTGGTTACAAATATTTTTACATTAAACCTATGGTTTCAATTAATCTTGTTACAGAGTAATCAGTTGTGTACAAATATGTTGACTTTTGGGTGCATTGTTGTTATTTGCCAAAATATCAAAAATTCTTATTAAATGAAATTGCCTTCCAGAACTTTCAAACTTACTTTTCATTCATTATATGGGCTGTGTACTCTATAGCCGAGATATGTAACATCAGAAGAAAAATAAAGAGAAACATTTAGTTTAATATGTTTCAGCTACAGAGAACACTCTGTATAATCAAAAGTAATTTAAAACACACAGAAGGTATTTCCCTGCAATCTTTCTTAATAGAATATTGATATTTTGATATATACTGATGATGCATACAAAAATTAACCTGTTTGCAGCAATTTTGAATGCTGATTACTTCATAACTAAGACGAATTGACCCATAGATTCAAAAGAAACCTTTTTTGATTGTTAGAAATCTACCTTGTCAGTTTGTCGATGTTATTTATTAACACCTTGTATGTATTGTTGAATAATAGTATATTGTTCTTACAGTTGTATTCAATTTATTAATAGTTAACTTTGATTTTTGAATTAAATAAGTTAATACATGAATACCTGGATAAATAGAAAACCAAAATTCGTCTCCCACTGTTTATAAACTGTTGTTGGTATAATTCAATACATACGTAATGTATTTTTGGCTATTCATTTATATTGTAGAATAAGGACAGAAAATTCTTGGCATTTGTTACGATTTGCACCCAGCTACGCCATTACATAGGCTTGCACCGACTCGTATTTTTCCGATTACTTCGTACAAATATGAATGATGACGTGGTCGAGGAGGTAGAGGCTTGCACAGGCCGGGTTTTCTAGTTGGACCTTTACGCGGCCCGGATCGAAGCTCGGATTTTGGTAGGGCCAGGCCTCAGTTTAAAAATTTATCGTGCTTTTCCGGCCTACATCCCATCAGTCCGGCCGTTTGAGTCTCTCGAGCTGTTTGGTCTTTGGGCCTGTCGAGCTATTGGAGCCTGTCGGGCCTTTTCGACTTCTCGGCCTTGTCGGGCCATACGGGTCTGTCGGACTTTCTGGACTTTTTGGCTCTTCGGACTTTTCAACTTTTCGGCCCTGTCGGGTCATATGGGTCTGTCGGGCCTTTTGGACTTTTCGGCCCTTCGGGGTTTTTTTCCGGGCCGCGTCAAGTTTGTCTCCAGTCGGACCAGACCTGGAAATTTTGGGCCATGCAAGGCTCTACGAGGAGGTACAAAATGAAAATTGAAGATAAGTTGTCAGTACTGCAGTGTTGCCAGGTATGGAGATTTATTTCTAAATTGGGGATTTCTGAACTTGGTGGGGAAATCGGCAAGGATCTTAAGAAAGTGGAGATTTATTGGGGATAAATTAAAAATTTTGACTAAATTTGCAACTTAATAGTCGTTTTTTAATGGAGAAATAATGTTTTTAAAAGTTTTTCAAGTTTTATTTATGTTATATTGGAAGTTTTGGAGTAAATACTAAATTTTGTAAATAAACAAGTTTTCTCAGAAATTGATAAAAGTTTTCCATTTGTTACATACTTTTCTGGACACATTAGAGAAAACCCAAGGTAAATAATATTAGTGTGCTGTGAAAGGTAGATCTTCCTATTAGCAGCCATTAACATAGGCAATGTTATTTCCATTGTTTTATGACAATTTATGTTGGAAATTGGGAGATTGTTAAAAATTGATTGCCATGGTGGTAATTTTAAACACGTCTTGAAGGTGCATATTTCTCTGTATTAGTCAGCATTTGTGATCGAAACATATAGGATCACCTACCTTTCACAATATGCTATTATTTACGGACCTTCGAGGAAACCTCCATCGTCAGGGTGATAACACTGTTGCCACAGCAGTGAAGCAATCACAAATATCATAAATCTTCAGATTTGGAAATTTATACCAGCTCTGGCAACGTTGGTTATAGCTATATTCACCCTTTCTACAGCTATATTTGATATAGTTTGACGAAGATTAACGCCATCTGTTGGTTGATGATTTTCACGTACAACATAAAAGATTACTTGTGTTCACAAGCAAGCAGCAAGTTATCGCATTGACGGCATGAAATTGCTGGACGGTCGGCAGCACTCATTTGCAAGGAAGTAATTACTGGCAGCGCCTAATCACCACTGCTGGTAGCGCATCAGCGGGATTACAGCTTGTGAACAAGCATTATTTCATAAATTTTTGAAGTTGGAGATTTTTGTACCGTTATTGACGACATTTTTGTTAGATGGGTGGGGAGAAACATTTTTTACACCTGGCAACACTGGAGTAGGGCACCTTTTTCATTCCATCTAAAGCCCTGTATAGTTATTTACTATATATTTTACTTTATTTGCTAAATTCACTCACTCTTCACTTTTTTTACATCCTGCAATTATTGCTGCCTGAAATATTTTTGTCGAAGTCCAAGTCACCTATACTTTTGATTATAGTGTTTGATTGCAGCGTTTTGGGCAACCATACCATATGCACATGTCAGCACCAGTCTGCTCATCTAGTACAGTGTTTCTGTGAAAAGATTTTGAAGTTTTACAAGATAGGTGTCTCTTAATAAAATTAATAAATTATAAAATGTTTTCTGAAGGTTAATTGAAATACCTTCCCTCATTGCCTAGTCTAATACTATGTTGAGGGCCATTTGCCCTGTACTCTGATTGCTTATGTCATCAGCATAGCCTATGGTGCAAAATCCATTTCTAGTTTGTCTGCATCTAAATTATAACTGTTTATACTTGCACCAATAGATTCTAAGTTCCAAATAGGATATATAGGGGGTTCCGCTTAGAAATCAAGATTTAGCTCTTGGTGCTTGAAGGTAGTAGCAATTGTTTCTATAAATAATCATCAAGTCAGTTAAGAGAACAAGCCAGACAAAATTTGAAAATAGCAAAACATAAGAAATTTAATTGCCATTGTAACCTGAAAATGGTTATCTTCTTAAAATAAATAACTTGGTAACAATAATTTCAACTGTCTTAAGTTCTCAAAAGGAAAAAAATTGAAATTAAGAGAAATTTATTCTTTAAAGAAAACAAGATTCTATTTGTCAAGTTATTGTACTTACTGTAAGTATAAAAATCATAATTAATAATTTACTATTTATGTAAAGGTCGAGGGTAAAGGCAATGGCATTAAGACCGTTATCGTAAACATGAACGAAGTGGCCAAAGCATTAAGTAGACCACCAACTTACCCTACCAAGTATTTTGGCTGTGAACTGGGTGCTCAGACACAGTTTGATTTTAAGAACGAACGTTACATTGTGAATGGTTCACATGATGCTGTCAAACTTCAAGATCTGCTTGATGGTTTCATTCGCAAGTAAGTATTTTATTATAAAATTCTCAAAGGTTACACTACACATAATAAATCTATAAAATAACAGGGGTATTTTTGTACCAGTAGTACCACAATCACAAAATTGCCTGTAAGTCTATCTTAATTAGGCATTTAAAGATAGGTTATAGAAATATGATGGAGTATTGGCAAAATGCGTTTGTTTGTTTAAGAGTGAGTTCAAGTTGATGTTCAGAGCGCTTGGTGAATTAATAAAGCATTTGCACGGATGTTCTGAGCATTAAAACATATGTTTGCCAACACTCTACAATATTGATTTACGTCATCCTTAAATGCCTAAGGACACTATTGCAGTTAACATCACGTGAATTAAAGTTCATAAACATAACCTATAACTTGTAAATGTCAATGTCAGTCATTGGATTAATGCCAACTCACAAGAAATGCAAGTTTTAAGCGTAATTAACAGTGATGTATCACGTTTTTAGGTTACCATAATGGCACTGACGAAATGATAAACAAGAACAAATAAATTCATCAGTTGTTCCGATAGCTAAAATTTGACAGGTTTTTCAGGATCCCGGCGTTCCATAAGTTTCCAACGTTTCAGCAATGGGAGAGCTATAGAATCATTTACCGCAACTAAAGCTAAAATAGTAAAGATACGGAATATAACCTTAAATACTTATCAAAATGCTTATGAACATCAACAACTAAAAAGTGTTAACAGAATTCTATTTCTTAGGTTATGTTTATAACTTGCACTCCTTGACATATTTTTATTGGTTGCACCTGATCTCTTAGCAATTTAATGCTAAGGCATTTGTATTTGAATATCCCTGTAGACAATTCAAAAACGACTTATATCTGACCTGTCAACAGTAAACAAGTCTAATCTCTTTAGATCATCAGATTACCATACTAATGTTTTCTTCTCTTTGATAGGTTTGTACTCTGCCCTGAATGCGATAACCCAGAAACAGATTTAATTGTGTCCACCAAGCGAGGTACAATTTCCCAGGGTTGCAAGGCATGCGGCTTCCATGGTCCCCTCGAGTTCAATCACAAACTGAACACTTTCATTCTGAAAAATCCACCAAACATCAACCCGGCAGTACAAGGTTCCTCCCTTACCGAAGGTAAGCGTACCAAACGCAGCAAGAAAGCTAATGGTGAAACTACTAATGGAGATGTGCAATCAACTGAAAATCAAGAAACTGAAAATGTAGGACTAGATGCACCTGCTGATATATCTGTTAATGATAATGTAAGTTATAAAAGGAAAAATGAAATATTGTACCTTGTAATTTAATTTTTTGTTTTATCTCATTCTTAGGGTGCTCGAGATGATGATGATACAGAATGGGCAGTTGATGTGTCTGAAGAAGCAGTGCGGGCTCGTATGCAAGATTTAACTGATGGTGCTAAAAATATAACAATCAGTGATGACCTCGAAAAACCTGAAAAAGAACGTATCGACATTTTGTACGAGATGGTGAAAGCTAAGAGGGATGCAGGTGTCCTCGATTCTACACAGTCGCAGAAAGAATTAGTCAGTGAGGCTGAACGTCTGGATATTAAGGCCAAAACACCTTTGGTTCTTGCTGAACTCCTATTTGATCAAAATATACTCTCTCAGGTGAAAAAGTATCGCATGCTTCTTTTACGTTTTACATTGAATGATAAAAAAGCTCAAAAGTACCTGATGGGTGGTTTGGAACAAATTATTGCAATGCATCGTGACACGCTCATGAATAAAGTTCCTGGTTTGTTGAAAGTTTTCTATGACTTGGATATCCTCAGCGAGCCAGCTATTTTAGAATGGGACGATAAGGTAAGAGGTTACCTTTAACATTATACAACAGGTTGTTTTTTCTGATTTACTGTTTAGGTATCCAAAAAATATGTGCCGAAAGATGTATCACAAGAGATCCATAACAAAGCTGCTCCGTTTGTGAAGTGGTTGAAAGAAGCCGACGAGGAAGAGTCTTCTGAGAGTGAAGAAGAAAGTGACGCAGATGTTGAGATCGAATACAATGATCGTGTGCAAATGACACCTTTGAAGCCGGCAGCAACTCCTCAGACCAAGAAATCAGAGGTTGTTGAAGATGACGAAGATGATGTTGACATAGATGCCATCTAAACTCCCGACGGGGTGTCGAATATCTGTGCGGCTTTTGGTTGTCAATAGTTTTTTTGTAAAGAATTTTAAATAATTATTAGAAAAGAAGATTTTTAGCATTTAGTGAAAATATTTGATTTGGTTGCTGAAAGCTGCACATTTATTTGACTTGCAAAATCAGATTGTCTTCGTCGTATATTTGATGTTTACTGTTTTCTTTCCTTTTTAATTGTGTAATTTTCTATCTTACTCTGTGTTACAAAAAAGAAAGTTTTGCAGTGCTGTTTTCGGGTGTTTCATTCAGCTTGAATCTAGGGGCATTTTGCTTTTGTGGATCAATTTTTAGAAGTGGTATTATACAGACAGGTACGAGAAATTTCAAGACTGATATTAAAAAAAAAATTGTTTTCTTGTAAATACCTGAAAACAGATAATTTGCGTTGTTTTTTAATATTTAAAAAAAATTGTTGTTACCACCTTTCATTACTAACGTGTTTGCTGGTTATATAACGCAATTTATCATTAGATACCCAATCAAAAAAAAATCCTTATAGAATTGTATAGCTTTTATTATTGCATTAATACATAATACATACATAAAATAATAATGTAGAAGGATGTTTATCAATTTATTATATATTATTATATTTACTATGTATTGGATAGGTTGGAGTTAATTTATATTAATTATTGAAGGATATGATAATTGGTCGGTTTCAATCTTTTTAATATTTTTTTCATTGTGAATAAACAGCATTTTAAAGTATAATTGTTGTTTTCATTTTTCATTCCATACAATTCAGATAATTATAACTGTTGTATGCCATGTATAATTTACAAGTGAAAAGATTGGTGAGTAGAAATTTCTTTATAATCAATTTTTTGTCAAAAAGGAGCAAACTTAATTTAATATTCTGAATACTGATCAAATAGATAGATTTTAAAAATACTGAATTATTGGGTAAAGAGGGTTATTCAATAAGGCTCATTTTTGGGCCTCCCTGGAATGTGATCTCACCTGCACTGTTTGAAAGATGTTTCATAGTTGATTATTCTGAAATAAAATTTTGTAATATTGGTGTTTCATAACCCCATTTTTACCCTCAATCAAAGATAAGAATTTTGAATACTCTGCACGCATTATGAATTGCCATAAAAACTAGATTAGAGCATAAATGTCAATATTAAAGCATACCTGCCTGCAATGTAAGCTTATCTCAGAGACCAAGCATATGTACAGTGTTTGTAAAATTAAATGAGAATCTGGATTTAAAATGTGTAATAATTACTGTCTTTACAGATTTTTATTATAATTATGTACTGTAAATTTAAGAATATAAGTATAAAACAATTTATCTTTTTATTTATTGTAATAGAAACATACAAAGTGCAAAAGTTATTAAGCGATTTAGATCCTTCAAATTCTTATTTAATTTGGCAAAAGCTGTACCTCAACTTCTTCAGGCGACGTGCTCTATGCGAAAAAGGTCCTTAGTTACATAAGACTTGAAACTACTACCAAACTATGGAAGGGGCTAGTGTTTTATAAGTAATAAAAGCAGCTGTCAATAATTACTTCCTGTGTCCAAAAATAGTTGCTACATTTCAATTTAATGTTGAAATTACTGCAGGTATGTGAGGTAAATTAATTTGTTTTATATAGTAGGTAGATTATGTGTAAATCTGTGTATGCCATGATCAAAGGTTCACTTAGCTATTGCGCTTTTATTTTGTGATACAGTTGTCGAATGTCAAATTTTAGTCTATTAGCAATTTAACCACTGTTATTGCAAAATGGCAAGAAATATTTTACCGAATACTTCAGCAGGTACAAAAAAGTGTGGAGAATCTAGTTATAATCAACGTAAGCAAATTTTAAAGGGTCGTTTGACACGCTATTAAATTTGACGTCAAAATTGACTACAATTTCATATCTGATCTGATTATACAAATTGCGTGATACAGTTATTTGAGTTAACTCGGTTTATTAAAAACGGTTGCACGACACTACGAAATCGATTTTATAGCAGTTTATCAACAGTAATTGTGAAAGTGATGAAGATGACTCTGAGAAAATAGGAAATGTACTTGTTTTGCAAAGAATAAAGAATACGCAACAACAAGGCAATGAAAATTACGTTTTCCTAAAATTTAAATTCTAATAACCTCAAACTTATAAACTCACGTTTAAACTTATTAAATTTGAGGTAGAACAACAGCGCCTCTAGCGGAGAGAAAAATGTTATTTGAGCTCAATTTACGATCGTCTTTTATTTGGTGTCGGTACTTTGACAATCAACTGGCTTTGATGCCAAATTTGACAAGTTTAAACGTCAGTTTATAAATTTCAGATTATTAAAATTTAAATTTTAGAAAAATGCCTTGCTGTTGCATATTGAGCGCGTTTTTGGAGACTTAACTCTTTATTTCTGATCTGATGATACAAATTACATGACAGAGTTATTTGGGTTAATCCTGTTCGAAAAAACGGTTACGCAACACCACAAAACCTATTTTACAGCAATTTATAAAATATAAACTGAAAGTGATGAAAATAACATCTAGGAAATAGAAAATACTCATGCTCATACAAACTTTGCAAATAATCATGACTAATACGCAATAACAAAGCATTTATAATTACTTTTATCTAAAATTTAAATTTTAATAACCTCAAACCTATAAACTGACGTTTAAACTTGTCAAATTTAACGTGGAATAACAGCGCCTCTGGCGGGAGGAAAATTGTTACTGAGCCCAATTTGCGATTGTCGTTTTTTTTTGGTGTCAGTACTTTGTCTCACAATCAACTGGCTTTGAATATTTCTTACCACAACGTGTTCTTCCATGGCCGACTAGATCGTGTGTCTACAAAAGAATGTAGCGTTGCTAGGTCATTCTCATTAATGAAACAACTTGAACTCTGGGTTCTCATGATACAGAACACTACTTGCTTTGTTTCGTAAAAGAATTAAGCGCTAGCGTCCTAACGCAGGTGCAATGGGGATTTGTGGACGACGGCATCAAAAATTTCATTTTCTGTAACTAAAACAGTATATTCTTTCTGGCTGTAGTTCCCTTTTTTTACATGAAACGTATACTGATACTCCCAACAATTCTATAAAGCAACATTTCATTAAAACTACAAGAATTGTTTTTTTTATGTCCCACTTACTAGTTACTACCTACATAGAAATTGTAAGAGATACGAAGTCGGTTAAATTAGAAAAGATTTGGCTATTTTGGAGATCAGTTTACTTATGCTTTTGTTTTTTCAAAAAAGTTCACGGCTTACTGGATATTTGCTAAAAACAAAATTATCTTATTTTTTCTAAATAAAAAGCATTTCCCACTTAGTGTACCATGGCTTTAAACATATGAGAATCATTGATTTTTGTCAGATAAATTACATTTGATATGTAACAATTGCTTCGTTTTTAGCAAATATCTAGTAAGCCGTGAATTTTTTTGAAAAACCAAAAGCATAAGTAAACTGATCTCCAAAATAGCCAAATCTTTTCTAATTTAACCGACTTCGTATCTCTTACAATTTCCAAGATCCCAATAGTGAGCATCGAAATGTGGACACACTGTATACTGTAGATAGGCCACAAATTAAATAAAAGTCAGGTGTTTCACGCTGATTTCACTTCAACAAATTGTAAACTGTTGGAAAAGCGTTTTAGCTAAACTATGCTTAAGAGGTTATCATTTCATTTTGTCACTAATAGCCTTTCGATGAAAAATTTATTGTAGAAGGTAATGGGCAAATAGAGTACTTAGCACTTTTTTATTGTAGTTGTAGAAGGATTATAGAAATATGAACCATCTACTGCAAAGAAAAATTGTGAAGCGCTAGGTGCATGTAGCATTGAGCCGAGCTCTGTACATGAATGCTTAAGATTACATTTTTGATTAGAACCAATTGACAACTGAACTTTACGTTTTAATAATTTTAATTAAATTCTTTATTGTTTTTAATTTTCTTGTGTAAAATCTAGATAATTCTTGTTTAAAAAAAACATTTTATTTAAATTGAATGACTGTTATTTTAAATTATTGCAATTCCTATGAATTGCCTGCAATGATTGTCAAAGTGACAGCAGCAGGTAGTTTGAAGATGATTCTATGATTATATTCCATTAAAGATGAGACTTTTCCGTGTAAGAGGACCGGATAACGTATAAAAAAATATTTTCATAAATATGCACATATTTCCAGGTAGAATTACAAATAGAAGCAGTAATGCCGATAGTCTGGAGAAGCACAGGACTTCTCTCGTGACGTTCTGTTGATTTCTGACAGGAGCTAAAAATAGCATCGGCACGAATTTATTTGAAGTCGCTGCCAGTAGCAACCGTTTAGTTCATATGTCGATTAGATTAAAAAAACAGTGTTTTTTTATAGAATTACAATAATTAAAACACAATTCCACAAAGTAAATCGAAATAAAATAAATAATTGCCTTTTATTGTCGAATGAGTATAAAAAATACACTTTTGTATAAGAATAGTTTCCATACAAAAAAAGAATCGAACAAACTTAGTTAACCAGGTTAACTAGGTTAACCAGTAATTCAAATAGATGTCACTACCGGTTTAGAACTGTCAATTTCAGGCTATTCACATTTCACCATCACCGTGATCTCATCCGCCATAGTTTGTGCGAATGATTAGTAGCACTGTCAAAATATTTGCAATAGTTTTTCCTTATTTTACTGTGATTTTAACAATATTTATACTTTTACATTATTTCATGTAAGTATTGGATGTTCTCTAGGTTAATCTAAATGCATAATTTTGCTCGATATGGATATAATTCGCGAAGTTCTTAAAATGGTACACTTTTCTGGAATTCATGAGTAAAAGGTTTTTTTATTAAGTTCTTACGAAGCACCAGCTCGATTACGTTAGTATAAATAATTCTTATTTGCAGGTGAAGCTGTGGTTCTGAACGTCCACAGCAAGTGGTTTCAACCGTTGCTGCTGAACAGGGCATGGATGAAAGTGCTGGACAGTAAGTGACCAATTTATATTGCTTTTTATTGTTCACCCACACCTATAATAGTGTATTATAACGAGGGCGGGGTATATTGTGTTAAATTAGTGATGGATATATTGTTCCAATCCAATGATTCCTTTATCCGGGAAAAAACAGTGTTGAGAAGAGTTTAAATAGAGTAGCCAAAAATATGCAATACCGTAAATTTGTATTTTTTTTTTCAATGACACAAAAACTTTCTAATAAGAACCGTTGCTTTTGTAAAATTAAAATTTAATTGGATGTTGTTGCATTATTAAATAATTCGGTTTAATGTTATGCTTGAGTTAAGTTCAAGATGGTAAAGATCTAGAAGAAAAAGCTGAAGATATTTTTATATTATAGAAGCTGAATTCCAAAGGAAAGAATGCAACTCGTAATAAAAAATAATTTGTGTAATGCATTAACTTAAGCAAATGAATGTGAAATGAGTTTGCTTAATACGTTGAATACATGTTTTATTTTATTGTTGAAGAAAATAAATTTTTGTGAGGTACATACTTACTAGTGTTGAGTAGTGTTTTTCCTTGATATATTTTATTGTGTTGTATTTGTGATATACTTAACTGACGGTCTTTGCATAATATCAAATTCTGTGCAAAATTCATTTCCTAAATATTGTAATCTTAAATGTTAGTATTGACAGTTGACAAATTACATAACCTTAAATACCAATTAGGCTTTTTAAAACACGTGACTCATGCTACCTGTTGGAGGACGCACAGTCTACTATTTAAAGCTGATTTTAAATGTTCTTCAGGTTTTACATGTATTTTATCAGTATGGTGCTGGTAACTGATATTATTTATCTTCTGACATTAAAATCAATGCAACTTGCATAAAACTTAGTTTGTTTTCCTCAAGCAGATGAATTTGACAGTCAAGTCACAGCATTTTAAAAAGATTAAATGCAAATAAGAATTAAAAGCAGCAATGAATGCGGGCCAAAGTAATTATAAATATGTACAGTTTCTGTTACATTTTTTTGTGATAGTGACCAAATTATAAATACAGACCACAGTGGTGGTAGAATGTTATTGTTTCTAGTAAATGTATATGTATTATGTAAATCCGATTTTAATTTTCTGTTGAAAAGAATGATTAAAATTCAAAAAAGGCTTTTATTCACAAAAATGTCAGAATTTGTCTGTAAATAATAGTAGAGACCTTGATTAACTTAAAACCTGATTGTTGTTACAACATGACCTTCATCTTATATTTAAGTTATTCTAAGTACAGTTCCTAAATGCTAAACTTTACGTTATTCTGCCATAAATGCAATGTTGCAACTTTCATAAAGATATTATTACTCATATTTACATGCTTTTTAAGTACCATATGCACAGGGTGGTTCAAACCCAAGGTAAATGTAGGGAATTCTTAGAAACAAAAATAGCTAAAAGAAAAATTAATACACGTTATATAGCTTTTGTTTTTGAGTTAGGTAAAAATTGATTTTTCTCAAATCTTGTCAAGCGACTTTATTATTTGAAGAAAATGAAAAAGGATTGTTCAGGACTATTTTGCTACAATTAATCAATAAATTGCAGTTTGACAGATTGTCAAAAGTACTTATATAATTAATGACAAAAAACAAAAATTACATGTCATTTTGTTTCTATAGGTCACTTGATTAGAAAACTTTCTGTACACGCTTTATAATTTCTTAACAGTTTTTGCCATTTTTAATTCATGGGTTGTGATCAAACAAAATATAGTAAGTCTTTTTCGTATTTTCTTAGGTACTTTGACGCTTTACATTTTTAGGCTCTAATAGTTCTTTTTAGAATGAGCAATGTTACTGTCATTCTTTAACTTTATAATCACATAACCTCAACTTTTTTATCAGTAGTGTTATGGTTATTGAGCTATGACGTCATAAAACAGTTCCAAACTATTCTGAACTAGACTTTAAATTAATAGTGGGAGTCACTTTTTTACTTGTTTGTCACTTTTTAAAAAGTTAGTCACTTTTCATACTAATTTTCATAGAAATCGAGAATTTATTTGCATTATTTGTATCTTGTTTCATTATCAAATTTTCCGCTCATTCATCATAAGTTCATAATAAAAAGTATTTTATCTGTCTTGTTCTAATAATATAAATTGCAATGTGTATGTACAGTGTGGTCCAATTTCGTTGGGATTTAATGGGCAAGTTTCTTATTAGCGCAGATAAATGAAAACCGGTTAGGTACTCGTGATCTCTTTTTTCATGCTTATTTCATTACCGTTGCCAGAAATAAGCTGCTTTCTTTTGTTTTTTCCATAGAGATAAAAAGTGAAAAACAGCCAATTCCTTGAATTTGCTGTTTATTTCCAAAGCTAGAACAAAATCATTTTAGTATTGTTCAGGCACTTTTTAACGTAGAATTCAATGCCATCAGTCGTTTTTATGTAGTCCTTTTCATCATTGCGCTGTAACTCGAAGTTGAAGTGTTTCAATGGTCCATTTGAAAATAAACTAGATTGAAAAGAAGCCGAAGCACAATTAAAAAACAAAAGAAATTGGAAAAAGATAGTTGGTGAAATATAGGAAAGATGAAAGAATATCCTTTACACTACACTTAACGGTAGAAGAGGCATGTTATTCTTGTAAATGTTTGCTAACTTGCATTTGGGCAGTATTCTTACTGAGGTTCATATCTAATGTTAAATATTCGGGAAAATCATGAACCAATAGATGGCGCTTTTGAATGAAAGCACAATTGATGCAAACGGAACAGTAACATGAACGTGAATAAAAATGCGAACCTAAAGAATATAAATCAGTGTAAATCTTCTAGTTTTGATGATATGGTAACTAATGTAATAACTGACATAAGCATAAGTTTATAACAAGTCTCTTTTATAGTGTTCTTATTTGCGTTTTTGTTAACGTTTACCCTACTGGATTTATTAATGTCAGTTGTGAATCTTTCTTTAAATCTTACCAGAGAAGACATGCATAATTTTCCCTAGTAACATGATATTTTCAATTTTGACACGTAATGTCGCCCACTTTGTGACGATCGCCAATTATTAACCTCAAACTCCTACTTTCATGATCAATTAGTACCAATAACATTTCTCAACACATTACCAATCGTATAAATATAAAAAGTAGACTGCGATCGAAGCGGCTTAATTTATAAAATCGTTTATTGACAATCTATTGCTGAGTAAAACAAAAAGAGTGCAAATGTAAGGATAACAAATGTGAGTGAGGTATCACATACAGTTTTCGTTGTTTAGCTGTAACTGTAAGCGGAGTAAATTCCATCTTGCATTGTAACCTCGAGAGAAGAAAGAAAAAGAGTGAAATAATAAATAAGTTTTCTCAAAAAATTGAAGTGAATGAAACGCATTGTGATATTAGTTAAGTTACAAGGGACGTAAGTATATATTTTCAGTTGAGGAAAACGTTTTTGGACTGAGGCCTAGCAAAGCAATGTATTAATAGCCTACTTACGATGTTGGGATTAGGCTTGAACAATTCAAGAATTCATGAATTGAAAATTGATTCAGAGAAAAAATCAAACTTTCAATGATTAATCGATAATTCAATAAAGATAAATCGACTTGATTTAAATATCAATTCTAATCTATTCAGAAACGATTTTGTAACTTACTCAAATCGATTAGTGTGTACTGGTTTAAAAGGGTCTAAGTCACTTTTATTTACAACCATAGTTGTATACCACTAATCACGAGAGAATATTTCTGCGTAAGTAATTTTGTATCCCAAGTTTCGACATACCTTACTCGGAGAAGAAATCTTCTCCAGGTTCTAACCCACACCGGTCCGGTACAATAGTAAAATGGATTTACTGATTTATGATTACTGTACTAAACAAAACAAATTTCTCAAATTGATTTCTTTTTTGCAAATGCCACTTTTTAGTTACTTTTGCAATTTCTAGTCACTTTTTTTGCTACTTGTGAAAATCTATTGTGAGCCCTGTAATAGATTTGTAGGTTAGATTATTTAAATTAATAACAGGTTTATATAATATTTTTGAGAAGTTTATTTATCCTATAGATACTAATAATGAATAGTTGCCAGAAACATGTTGCATTGGCTATAATTGCTAATGACATTGTGCTTAGTAGTTGAAGTGAAGATGATGATGCCAATATTGTCTGTTCTTGCATTTATTTATTCTTTATACATATTATCTGTTGATTAGTTGTTTACAACTTTGTTGCATATCACCTGTGCAAGCACCATTATGATTTCTAGATTATGTTATGGTGAAATTTTAAGTAAGAATGGACATAATGGAAAACAGTTTCAAATACATAAATGAATGGGTTTAAGTGAATGATTGGGAGAATGTTTGTGGTCCCGTGAATTTTTCAAAAATAGTTTTAAATTTTCATTTCTAATTTTTATTAAAATATCTCCTAACTTTGTTTTTAGTAACCTACATTCATTAATTTAAAAAAATATGCATAAATAAGCAATGGTTTTCTTTTCAGAATTTTGTTCTTGAGGTCTATGATCTCTTATTTTTTTACGAGATTGTTTATGTTGTTTTCTAGTATACCTTTCAGGTTGTTTGTTCTATTTAATTTCTAAAATCGATTCTGCTATTTTGATTTCACTAATTTCCTCAACTTCCTTAGTACAAGAATGATATTCTTGATACAAATGAGATTGAGCGTTTTCTAGGGTAATTTATAATAGAAATCTATATTTTACACTGACACAGAGTGTCACAGTTAAAACAGGCTGTCTGATTCAAAACGTTTTCTTTTTTTAAATGTTCCAATAATAAAACTAGTTACAAACTTTTAATTTTTTACATCTTCACCATATCACAATGATTCATAAAAATTCATGATAATTCATAATCTTGACTATTATTATTTATAAGATTGCCACGTCAAAATGTAATTTTTACCTAATAATAATAAGAGGCTCTCATTAAATTTACAGGTGAAACGGAATAATTTAAAGTCCAAAAATGATCTATTCCCTATTATCTTTCAACTTAAATCTGTTATTACTACAACATGTAAACAGTAGATTAAGGTCTGAAGGTCACACATAAATAATACAACAAAACAACGTTTTATGTAATATTAATCACGGAAGTTGGCAAAAAAATACACGCGCGGGATGAGTTATAATAATGGAAATTTCATCTGTGTTCATTTTTTTTTGTAATTTCTCTAGGGAAATGAACTTATCAGATAATTTGAAGTGAACAAAACATGTTCAATGTGAAAAAAGGGGAGACCTTCAGGACCCTTTTTTGTATTTCATAATCTTAATGAAGCGTTTGTAAATTACCATCTAGAAGGTTTTAAATTGAAATGGTAAGTTCAAAAATGAATCACTTTGTTCGTTGTTTAAATTTCATCGAGTATGTGGGAAGTTGCATTATACCTTTTCTGTCTTTTAGATACGCTAGATATTAAGAAATGATGATATCATCAAAAGCCTCATGTTAATTGCAGTAATATAATAATTTTTTATGGTATTACATTTTTTTCAAGTAAATTCAACATGAATATGTTACTCAAGACTTGTTATCTTAACGAGTGCACATTTAACAAGATTTTAAATGACCAGATTGCTTTCAACTTCCCAGTATGTAATTGAAATGACAGCTGCACCATTTTTATTACAATTTGCTATGGTTGTCATGAATTTAGATTCATATAAGGAAGTAATATTGTTAAAAATGTGCATAACCCAAAAAATAAATTAACTAATTGAGGCTTGATCTGTAAAAAACAATCTGGTTTCTAAATAAAAAGTTCTTTTTTTATATATTGTTTTATTTTTTGCTCCTAACTACTTACAATTAATTATTGCATTTTACTTAAATTACTAAAAGTTTTATACGCATAACGTTTTTACAGTTCGTTATCATTTATTAAGCGTTACAAAATAATTATGCAAGGTAATATTTAAATGATAACAAACAGCATTGATAACATTACTGAAGGTTAGATATCCACATTGAAATAACCATTATGTATAATGTAAAGAAATCAAGAATTAATAACTTTTGTTTTAATTCTAATCTGATAAATGAAGAGTTGCATTTCAATACATATTACGGTGTAAGTCATTTTGAGAAATTCAATTATTTTTCTTGTTTTAAGTATAAAATTTGTTTTGTCATCAACTAAGAGTAAAAAAAATTAAGTGTAAAGCTTTCTTCACAATACCTAAATTAGTAACTAGAATTAGTAATTACACTTAGCCGCAAAACCTTGTAAGCTTTCATAACAATATTATCATTCAGAATCAAACCAATTAGTAATCATACTTAGTACTTAACATATAAGCTTGCAAGGTTCAAGCTTTTTTGTTAATTTACGTACTAATTGAAATACTGTCATGCGCATTTTCGTAATTTCTTGCTTTCTTGTTTGTATGGCGCGATGTCGCACGTGTCGCTCGTTTAGTCGTTTATAACCTTTAAAATCCGGAAGCGCTCAAGTGTTTAAAAAAAGTGATTTTTGAGTGTTTTAATTTTTTTAAAATTTTTACGTTATAGGAGTCACATACCGGTTATATTTTTCACGAATTTCATGTTGTTACATAAGAAACCTGCAACTGCTTTCTATGAATGGCTCATAGAGGGCGCAGTTAAATATTGACTAACAAAGCCAGTTGATTGTGATACAAAGTAGCGACACCAAACAAAAAATGATCGCAAATTGAGCTCAATAACGATTTTCTCTCCGCTAGAGGCACTGTTGATCTACGTTAAATTTGACAGATTTAAACGTCAATATATAAGTTTGAGGTTATTAAAATTTAAATTTTAGAAAAAAGTAATTAACAATCAACTGGCTTTGTTGACTAATTGCTAAATTAATTTTAACAATGTGAATGCAAGTTTTCAAAGATATTCTAAGTGTAATTATAAGTGCTAATTCTAATTACTAATTTAGGTATTGTGAATGAAGCTTAAGGGAGGGATTTTAAACACGTATTCTCTGGTAATGACCCCATAGAAATCCACTGTAATTTGTAAATTATTTCAGTAGAAAGAGAATGAAAAAATGTGAAATTTTCAACTTGTATTTGTAACAGAAAAACAGATCTCCATATTTGTTTTCACTGATTAAATTATCTTGAAGAATCTGAAAGGTACTTACAGTGTCAAACTTCATCCCTCTTGTCTCTAATAATAACCAAGATACCTTGAAAATACATCAAAAATGGGACACTATAACTCTGAAACCACCCGGAAAGTTGAAATTATAAAATCGTTGATATGGATTTTCTAAACATGTCCATCTACCTTTTTCTCTAGGCAACATGATCAGTTGTAGCAACTTGAATTGAAATAATTGCATACTTGCAACTTAACATAGCATAACCCTGAGTCATCTATCTATTCTATAGCTAGATTGAAATTGAAGATAAGTTTCATATTGACAATTTTATTTATGATAAATGATGCCCTAGAACATTACAGTTAGTTCTGGAAATAATCTGATGAAGGGTAATGCTTACGTTATTTTTCTTGTTTCTCTAATATTTAATAATTAGAATTGCATAACTATTAAATTAATTTAAAAGAGCATAACTTGATGTATACTGGTAATCATAGTGACTCAACTGCATTATAGAAACGCCAGATAAATCATTTGACTAAGGAACGGTTCGTTTAAAATTTGGCAAGATAATTTTTGATCTAGTAGCCTTGTTTGCAGTTCGATTGTAAAACAATTTTGTCACTTGTTAATTGCCATTGCAATGTTAATTTAGCAATTAACCACTTCAAAATAATTTACTCTTGGGCAAAGTTTAAGATGAATGAAAAAGGGCGAAGGCTTTTAATTTTGAACAAATATTTAGAAAATTGCAATATTTCTCAAGTCCGGATCGCAAAAAGTTTAGAAATCCCACGTTCCATAGTACAAAATGTAATAAGTAATTATAAAAAATGTTTGTCGGTAGAAAGAGAAATTGGTTCAGGTGGAAACAGCAAAGCTGATACAGAAGAGAGAAAAATATAATTAAGCAATTTTAGAAAAACCCAACCATATCAGAAAGGACTGTTGCTGTGGTAGCTGGTACATCAAAAAGCACAGTTCATCGAATTAAAACGAAAAATGGTCTAAAGTCATACAAAGTACAAAAAGTTCCAAACATCAGGGATCCTACTAAGCAAAAAGTTGTCAAAACTCGATAACTATGATAATTTTCTAACAAAATTTGGTTGCTGCGTCATAGATGACGAAACCTACTGCGTTGCAGATTTCAGATTCCAGGGCAAGAGTATTACGTTACTGATCAAAGAGGAAGTGCAGATTCTAAATATAAACATAAGAAGATTACCAAGAATTAAAAAAAAATACCTGATTTGGCGGGCTATCTGCAGCTGCGGCTTGAAAAGTGAAGAATTTATAACACCGAAATTTATGTGCAAGAATGCCTAAAAAAGAGACTAAAACCCTTTTTAGACCGTCATGGAGTTTCTGCTTTCTTTTAGCCGGACTTAGCTTCGTGCCACTACAGTCGTGGTGCAAAAGAATTTTACAAAGAAAACAACATTCAAATTGTTCCTAAAGCTATGAATCCGCCAAATTGCCCTTAGTTGCGCCCTATCGAGGGGTATTGGGCGCATACCAAAACAAAATTGAGAAATACAAAATTTAACGTTTCAGACATGCGACAATTTAAAATAAAATGGAGACAGGCATCTAGAAGTATGAATGAGGATGTTGTACAAAAGCTTATGTTGGGAATTAAGAAAAGAACTTGATTATTTTATAGTTCTTAAAATCTTTCTTAAATAATTTGGCTTTATTTTGTAGGTTAGAAAGTGTATTAAAAGAATAAATAAAAGTTTAATTCATTTACGTTTTTTTCTTAGTTTTTTGTAACAATTTAATCTGCCAGATTTTAAACGGACTATTCCTTAGTTATCATGCTAGCTAGATGTATCTTTAACTATTCCACAGAAGCAAAGAAAAGTCAGTTTTGCCGACGAGAAGAACAATGAAGGCCAACAAGCTTACTCATTTACTAGGTATAAGTTGGATAAGCAATAGATGGATTGTACATTAACATAAGTACTTCTCGAAAGAATTCAAAGATTCGGTATCAGTCTGAAGAATAACACTGAAAATATCTAGAATGCTTACGTTCCTGTAAGCTACCCCAAACAAAATCATTCTTTTGTTTTTGTTTGACGTTTTACAAAGCAGTTGCTTTTTTCGAAGTGAATTTGCTTGTACAGTTTGTTTGTTATCCTGTCTTGAAGTTGTTGTGTTGCAGTTATAATGAATCCAATTAGAGAACATTTTCGCGCTATGATTTATTACGATTTTAAAAGTTCCCTTTCTCTGGCGCAAATTGAGATGAGACTTAAACATCTGGGAATGCAAAGCATAACCACAACGAACTCCATGTTGACCATGTTCCCGAGGTGATATCAAAAAACTAAAAGTATACGTTTCTCTTAGTTTTTGATGTAGAATACGATTCTAAAGTAAAAATAAATTTTTTGAAAATTTTTCAATTTTCGTCGTCCATTTTGACCATGTTCTCGAAGAGTTATCAACAAACGAAGATACCTGGTCTTTAGTTTCTGATGTAGAATCCAAATCTGAAGTCAAAATTTCAAAATTTGACAAAAAATGTGGACAGACATATATACAGACAGACAGACTTCGCAAATTCAGTAACGACTCCTTCGGAGTTCGTTGAAAATGCATTTAGTCATGAAGCCCCATCTAAGGCCACTAGATAAAATTAGTACAATGAATTTAAACCTAACCGTTCCTATCTGAACGATGAATTTCGTGAAGGTAGGCCACCTACTGCTGTGACCGAAGAAAATGTTGCTGCTGTTCGAGCCTTGATTGAAGAGGATAGACGAGTAACATAGTTATATCCAGGCAACATTAGGCATTGGTATGAGTCAAATTCAAACAATTCTACACCAACATTTAGGTGCCAAAAAAATATGTAGCCGTTGGATCTCACGTAATTTATCTGATGCTGAAAAGCAGCAACGCTTCGCTTGGTGTAGAGAAACACTTGTAAAATACAATCACGGAACTTCAAATTCCGTATGGAATATTGTGACAGGAGACGAATCCTGGATATATAGTTTCGATCCAGAAAGAAAGTGTCAGAGTGCTTAATGGGTGTTCGAAACAGATGCTAGGCCTATGAAAGTAAGAAGAACAAGAAGTGTTGGCAAGAAAATGGTAGCAAGTTTCTTCTCGAAAACTGGGCACATTGCTACAATTGTGCTAGAGAATCGAAGGACGGTTAATGCAGATTGGTACACTACGTTTTGTCTGCCTGCAGTTATATGAAAAGTAGAAGAAAAACGCCCAAAAGGAAAAATCGTCCTTCATCATAACTACGCCTCATCACATACGGCTAAGCAAACGGTCACGTTTTTGGAAGTTTTGAAGGTGACAAGAATGAATCATCCCCCATATAGTCCTGACCTAGCACCTTGTGATTTCTTCTTGTTTCCTAGAATTAAGAATAAAATGCGTGGAATCACCTTTTCGTCGCCAACAATAGCTGTTGAAATGTACAAAAACTTGATTGCTGAAGTGACACAAGAACGGTGGAGTAACTGTTTCAAGGACTAGTTTTATAGAATGCAGAAGTGTATAAATTATAAAGGAGAATATTTTGAAAAACAGTAAACCTGTTTTCTTTGTTCTGTTATTTATTTTTCTATTAGTTTCTAAGAATTTTTAGTGTGACCCGTAAACTCCATTGTAAAAACCTATGGATTACAATGTTTTGAGATTTAGAAAAATGTTCTTTACTGTATATAAAATTGGAGTTAAAAGTTTGTCTTTTCTCTTCTTTCTTTCTTCTCTTTTGTTCACTGTATTTTACCTCTCATTCTTTTTCTACCTTTTTCTTCTCTATTTGTCTCATTTCTTTCTTTCACCATACTGTTTATTTTATTGTTATTATTTATCAAGAACCTTTTTCTTCACTTTCCTTTTTTCCCTTGATTTGTCTCACTTTCTACTTTTTCTCTTTGTTGTTCTGAATCAACAGAAGGATCATTTTTGTTTTGTCTTCCCTTTCTTTCATCTCTTTTTTTCTCCTTAGCCCCCTCCTCTCATTCCATATTTTGTACTATTCATATTTTCTCGTTCTTTGTGATATTTTGTTTTTTTTTATTTCTTTCATTTCCTGAACATTCATCTATGTTCTTTCCGATTCTTCCCTTCTCTTTAATATGCAAATTACTGGTTTTGGATGGTACATGAAAATTGAAACTTTCTGGCCTTTCTTGTTTTGACATCATTGTCATCTGTCATCTAGCTATTCAAAACTACCACATATTGTCTATTTTTTGGTGTGTCTTAATATCAAAATCTCTATAACTCGGTATAGATTTTACTATTAGAATAGCTTGTCATTGTTATGTTTCTTAGAAATAGGCTAGAAAATCTGGAAAAGTCAGGAAATCTAATTTCTTGATGTTGCTGGATACTCTATAAACATATTAGGTACTTTTTAAAAACTATAGGCGTTTTTTCATTTTAGCACTGCATTTAGCCACTTTGTGACTGCCGCACAAATACTAGTATCATTACAGGGTTGCCGCTCCTTATTCTTGTAACCTCCTTATTCGAAGTTAAACTGAAAAGTTTAAGTCACCCATAATGGCCTATGGTCAGGCTTTGTCCTTTTTAACTTGCTTATCAGAATTATGCACCAATATAGATTCGACATGGTAGGCCTTTGCACTCTTTTAACCTTCTCGTCAGAACTATTCCCAACGAAAGATCGGGCTTCACTCTCCAACAGACCATTTGCAGTGATTTGTGGTCGGGGTTGGTTTTTCTTGAACATTTTCATTAGAATTAACTATGTACGCAAACGGGTCGAGCTTTGCCCTCTCTTTAATTTTTTTTAAGAAGCTTGTTAAATTGGAAGTTGAATTAAACTTTTACTGACCGAAAAGAAGCTTATTTAATCATGTACAATTTGATTTTTAGAAGTGTACTACTCGAAACTATAAAATAAATATGTCTGCTGCGCTGCTCAGTGTTTCAATTTTCTAACGGGACGGCGTTTAGGCTTTTTCGACCAGAGCGGTAGTGGAAGTTTGGTAGCAAACATAATACATAAGAAATAAGAAAAAAGATTATCGGAAAACAAATTCTAATGACTGCCCTATGACGTCACTTGATAACGTTCAAGCTCAACTAAACAAATGAAAGCAAAAAATGAACAGTACAAATGCAAATAAAAACGTCTATTGTGGAATAAGTTTTAGTTAGAAGTCCCTCTTACTGCTTGCTTAGCCACCAATAACAATGACAATTTGAATTATGACAGAAATACAGAAAAGAAATGAAAAATGGTTGGGGGGATAATATCTACTAACGTCACACCAATTAGAATAGCATTTATGCTCATGTTAATGCTATTTCTTATATTTCTAAGTAGATATTCTTTGTTCAATCATTTAAGATTCCTATATATATGGTGTTTTTAAATTGCATGGAACAAATATAAGGATGTTATTCTACTGTAAAGAATAAGACGAAAACTTCCGCTTCCCTGCAGAACTACTCCGCCGCCTTAAGGTTTTGCTAAAAAGCAATTTTTTCTAAGTATGACTCTCAGTATAAGATGTAAGTTGAACTTTTAGAACATCGATATTGCCAGATACACTATTTTCGATGATAATGAATTCTGTAGATGGGTATACATAAATCTATATGAAATGTGAAAGAAAAACAATTGGAAGCAGCTTGCCTGTTCATTTTCATTAGAATCTCAAATTGACGACCGTGAAGATGCGAATTCACAACTGAAAGAGGGTTATTTTACAGATGAATAATAATAATAATAATACCTTGATTTAATTGGTCTGTAAATAGTTGGTAGTCTTTTATTTGGAAATATCAAATAAATATTTACTTATATGCAGTATTCTCAGTGAAAAGTTTGAAGTATGAAGGTAAACATTATTTCTGAACGATTTTTCTACAACGTTGAGCAGGCAGTGGAATAGTTCAAAGCTTGAATAGCAGTCACTATTAAATGGGAACATCAAACGTCCCATTTCTCATTAATGCGAGTCTCAAATGATCTGATCAATTTTTACCCATGAGCTTTCATCTCATCTCAGGTCGCTGGTGGTTTAATAATGTAGAAGCTCTAGTTTCCATAGGGACTTCCTTGGTCTTTGATATGTCACTACATTACTACTAAACATTCAAGAGGATACGGTTTATTGCTCCTTTTTTTGGAAAAATATTTTTATGGCTTCAGTTTGAATTGAATATAAAATAGTAACTTCTTCAATGTAAGAAACCTTTTATAAGAATTAAATCTTCTGTAGAACATTCTAATAAGAATACAAGCGTGTTGTTTAAAAAAATATAAAATTGGATGGTATAATAAAAATGAACTGAAAGCCACCAGTCTTTTTTTTAAATATCTCATTAGTCATTAGTAGCGGCTAGTAAATTTATTACGGGAGTGCAACATAAAAAACAGGATGTTTAAACAATTTATTTTTATTTGAAGTGCATTCTCTTCAGTGCTGACACTTGTTGAGTTTTTGAAGAAGAAGGCGAATAAGAAAAATGCTTAAAGTAGGCCGAAAAAGACCGAGTTTTCGAATCAATCAGATGTTTTATTCTTCAATTCGTGTTGACTGTTGAATGGCGTTCGATCTTTGAACCTCCCTACAGAATACTAAAACGCCATTAGCTTTGTAAACTATGAACTAAATCAATCCAGTTTCATCATATTGTATATAATTGGCCGTCAACCGTCGATAGTTAAGGTCTTGCCCAATGCAGTAGCCGTTTGTTCACGTGCTGTTGTCGGATATGAAAAAATGTCGCCTCACATCGATTGACAGAAAGCTTCCTCAGCGCAAAGAATTCCGATTGAACAAGCGGTGTTGGTGGTTAGAAGTTCGTGTTCTAAAGTAGAGAATTAAAGGTTTGTTTGTTTGTTGTAATAAGTTGAGATATCACAAGTTGGCGTGTTCGTTTGTTGCACTAAACAAGTTGTCGGCTGTTTGCTGACTTTAAAGTTCAATTCAGGTTCCGAACACATTCAATCTGTACCATCTTTCGAGCAAGTACAAGTTGTACTGGCGAATTTGACCTTCAACTAGCGTTGCAGAAAATGTAAACATATACAGATACCTAACCTAAAAATTTTCATGAGGTAATTGAGATTGCGTGTGTGCTGACTGCGGGGCATGTTTTGGGAATTAAATAAAAAAATAAAAACAATTATTATATTTTATTAAAATGGAAACAACTAGTTATTGATTTATTATTGACTGATCGAAATTCGAAACTTAGGTTATGTCAGATGAAAACTACAAATCTATCAAAACAGGTTAAAACTGTGCAGCGTTCGTTGCAAACATGTTCTTTGTTCGTCTCAACTTGTTCTTGTGACGTCACTAACTTGAACTAAGTACAACTTATCACAAGCCAGACGAACAAACCTTAAGCTTTGGTTCTCGCTCAAAGTTCGTGAGAATCAGTGTTACAGACTATGGCACTACATTATGTTATGAAAAAGATTCGATGTAGATTAAAATGGACTTTCCAACATTCCTTTAGTGTGACCTTATGCTATCTGTATGTCATAGGCTACTATTTGCTTTCCTATAATGTAGTTTGCCCTAACTGCAAAATTCTTCATCTCACTTAACTTCCCTGTTTTGGATGTACAAGTACAGTTGTCATTTTTGTACACTGGCGAGCTCTCAACTAGAACTCGTCAGTGTAACAAAATGTTAGATGTACCTAAACAAGTATGCGAACAGAGCAAAAAGAATAAACATGAGTGTTCCGCGTTTTCTGGAACATCCTGTATAGGATGTTCAAGACCAAAGATGAATTCAACACTCTATAAAACTATTTATCGAGGCCTTTTTCCTTCAAACCCTGTTCCGAACTAAACTCTTTAGGCACACACATTTTCCTATTGAGCTCAATAATTACCGATGGTGGCGCTGTAATCACGACAACAAATATTCCCGAAATGCGTGCAGGTGCACCGTGCACGTAGTATCCTTGGGTATCGTTTTCGTTTGCGATATAATAATTATTACTTAAGCATAGAAAAGAAGTTCTTGCTGTGTGTACTAATTGAGTAATTTACAGCATCTAATCTTGTGTGGAAGAATTAATGTTTTAAGTCTTTGTCTGCAAACAAATGCATTACAAAGTCATCCTCACAAAATTAATGAGGAATTGGAAGTTAAAAATAAAGCTGTAGAAATTAAACATTTTACTTGTACTTGTAAGGCAGACAAACAAATTGCAGCAACATTATTAAAGTGCGTCAGGTTAGTTTACATTATCTTTTATTCAATCAAGGCTCTTTTGTTATTGGTTTGTCCATTTTTAATCTAATTTCTCACGCTTTTCAGCAACTGACTACTTCAACTGTTCCAAACTTATTGGTTATGTTTACAAATTTTTGTTTAGAAGGGAGATAATGAAAATGAATATTAGGATCTGTAAATTTTTTGAATGGTAACCATAAACAGAGCAATTTATATTGTTCTTTGGCATTTTTATATATTAAAAAAAAAGCGAAATACACAGTTCGAATTTTAAGTAACCATTTGTGTTAACACTTAGGGCCGGTCTTTTCACCCCCTTTTAAACTAACCAGTAACTTATTCTTCCCTTTAACTTAAAAATCTATCTTTTCACCTCTCATTAACTTAAATGCTCCCTATAAGTAGCTTAATGTGAACTTTAAGTTATGGTCCAGCTGAAGTA